>JBAFSZ010000027.1:4936912-4955964 GCA_036919955.1 Melanotaenia pygmaea
CGGTTTCACTGCTGCACCACTAAACCTGCAGCAGGAAACTGTTTGAGGGGGGAGCGTTTGCACTGCTGCACCACTAAACCTGCAGCAGGAAACTGTTTGAGGGGGGGGCGTTTTCACTGCTGCACCACTACACATGCAGCAGAACATGCAGTGAATGAAGCTCACACAGACAATGACCTTGAACATAGAAAAAAGTCATATCTGTTGTCTGGAGACAATTAGGTCCTTTTTCTTCTTTTTTTTCTTCGTCTTCTCTTGGTTTTCTTACCAAACCTACCGCAGTAATTCCTCTTTTAATTAGTGATCATTTGTGTCACTCTCTGATTTGTATTGGTTATTTATCTGGGGGCTCGTCCAGGATATTTTGGATATCTTTTTGTGGCAGTTAGACATTTTTTTTCCCTACTGGGTGACCAAAGCTTGACTTGTTTACTGACTAAGCAAACTTTCTTTAGTTGGGTTGCTGTGCTGCCCTTTACCTCAGGCACTTTAATTTCATCTTGCTTTATTTTGGTTTTTTTATGGATATGCCAGAAGGCACTATAATTTATTTTTGTAGTAGAGTGCATCTCTGGTCTGCTTGTAGCTCACAACCATGGTATGTCAGTTCTTCTTTCATATACCATATATTTCTTAAATCTTGCACAAGTCTTTGCTTTATATAGCAGCCCACACGTTTGGATATTTCAGGGAAGATGAATTATTGTGTAACGTCTTTAGCTCCTTATACCCCCATCAGAAGATGTCAGACCATTTTCAAGATTGTTTTAGGTGATTCAGCATATTGTAATAAAATATATAGTCCTGATTAGTTAAAGAACCCATAATTCTATTCACTACTGTGGTTTCTCCTAATCCTATTTTGCCTCTTCCTCTTCCTTTCTAATTTGACAACCCACAGGCTCATGAATGGAGTTTGGTGTATATTAGCTCTTACAAAGTAGCTTTGCAATTCTTATTCAACTGTTGTGTATTAATCACCTGTGCTGTAATTTCTGTTGATTTTGGCTCTGTGTGCTATTAGTGGACCTTAGCGCCAAAATTGTTCTTCAAGTGATGATGTGATTGAACCAGGCAGTAGTAATCAGGCTGGGGTGTGCCCAGTCTGTCTGCAATCAGTTATCCGTACAGTGTGGGAGCTTGTTGGGATTAGTGACAGCAACAGGGTGTTTTGCTACTTTAAACTGTTTTTGTCTGAGTACACAAAATCATCCATCAAAACTTGAATTTTTCTGCAACTTGAAGAAAGTTGCAAAATGCAAATTTCCCAAAATGCTCATGGCATTAAATCAACTAAATGGGAATTTTGCCATCCAGATGGCCATATAACCTCCACTCTGATACCCCTAAAAGGAAAAAGGAGACACTTTATCATGAAAGAGTGTTATAGGTCAAGGGAGGGCCAATACAATTGGACAGGATGTGGTTAATACATATTTGGTGCCAACTGTCTCTGACCTTTACACCACAGGATGGCATGCTGTGCGTCAGGACTGACATCCGCGTCAAAGAAAGAACACCCCTCCTTCAAGCCACAGGTCAGGCATTGCCGTGGAAACGAGCCGAGGGTTGACACACTGTTAAACAGAAAGAAACAAATGTTACCTGAACACAAAAACCCCAGTGTGCCATCCACACGCTGTTGAATAATGACACAGGCCTGGGGATTAATTAGTGAGGTGTATTTCACCTGTATAAATGTCTTTGGTTGGCAGTGTACTCTGTGCTCAGGAAATATCTGCAAGAGGGAAAGAAGAGCAAATAAAGTAGGAAAAGGCCATATATCCACTATACATCCTCCTTTGCTTAATATATTTATATTGCTGCCGACTATAAACACAAATCTTTATCCTTAAAGAACCGAGCAGTGCTATGATCAGCAGTGGTGATATTGTCTTTGTTTGGAGAAAGCTGAAAAGGAAAAATAAAAAAATCAATATTATGTGTTTTATTGTCACAACAAATTATTTAATTGTTTTAAGGAAAGATGGGAAAATAATAATTTATTGCAACATTTTTTCCCTATTTTTCATACTTTGCTGTTCATGTGTAAGAGTATTCATAAGGTGAAATATTAAGAGACTCTTATAATTAGACACTGGAATTCATGAGTTAGAGCCTACAGGCCATAATTCATCTTCTAACAGAGGATTAACATGGACATACACAGCTTGTATGCTGGTTAGAAGGTAAGAAAAGATGAACTGTAAATGTATAAAGTAAAGAAAACAAAATATGCAAGCCATTTTAAAAGGCGATTAAATTTGTGTTTGGTCAAATATTTCTCTCCTTTAATAATATAAAGTGTTGTATTACGGATCGATGGAAAGCTGGATTACTTACCTTTACAACGAGGTATAATTTGTAATGATTGTGTTGAGCAAAACTGCTAAACATGTGGGTAGTGGCCCCTAAATATGTGCCAATATAGATTTATTCAATATAAAACACTGTTAATGATCACAGCATTAATATTAATCATTAATTAATGAATTCAGAAAAACACATTTTTATGTAGAGTTATTTAATTAATACCAAAAAACTGAGCTTTTTCTTATTTTAATTTTCAAACCTTTTAGTAATTTCTGATGGTTGTACTTAAGTTATTGGCAAGAATATTATCAGTAAAATGATAATTAAACTGCTTGAATATAAACGTTAAGATGATAAGGGATTTTTTATTTTTATATTTATGAGGAAAAGTCAAATTGACTTACATGATTTGGTTATTTTCATCGTAAGCTAAAATTCTCGTCACCTCCCAGTCTCCTGTTGTTAAGTGACGAACTTCAACCTGGTCGCTTCGTAACTAAAAGAAAAGAGATGTTAAGGAAATTAAAGACTTCTCGGTTTTAAGTCTTCTCACCCTGCAATAAGCAAACTGTATTGAAGTAGACATATTCTTCAAAATGCTGCTGCACCATCTACCTCCCGCTAAGTTCTTATGAGTATTTAGTGACTTTATGAAGTAAACACTTACACTACACTACAAATTATTCCTTCCTGCCACCTGTAGAGGGCGATATTTTACAGGTAGGCATTATGAATCTGATATGGAATCGTATGGCTAATATGGCCGTCTCAGTTGAAGGACTTGTTTTATCTAGACTGAACAACTTTGTGTAGGATGTGCTCATCAACAAAGCTAGCGGTGGGGAAAAAGGTTTTTTCTTTAGATGCATTGCGGTGCGCTGCGATGGACTGGCGACCTGTCCAGGGTTCCTGCATCCTGCCTGCTAACTGCTGGGATAGATTTCCAGCTGCCCTGCAACCCTGAACTATATAAAGTATAGAAAATGAAAGGATGGATGGCACTGCATAGATGACTCTTAATCAATGTACAAATGTAAAAAAAAGTATTCTTTAAACGCTAATTAATAATCAATGTTAAGTAACGCAAAAATGTTTTGAAGTGCAGCGCCCGGACCGTTTGTGGCGACCATCATATGGCTGAGTGTAAAGCCCACAGGCACATTAAAAGCTAGTGTGTGGAAGTACTTTGGCTTCTGCTGGTGATTTCCGTTGCTCCAGAAGTCTAATGCGGATCAAAGAAGTGACCTCTGGTCCACCGACAAACGTATCTCTCGGGTAGCTTTAAATGAACTAAATACAGGAAGTAGACTACAGCACAAAGGTCATTGTGGGTCAAACAATAGATGGCTGTGGCTCGTAGCTCGTAGTCAGACGTAGAGGGGTGCAGTAAAAGTTCAGAAGAAATATAACCAAAGACCACTAGGGTTTGATGCAGCTCCATGTTTTGTTCTGAAGCCGTGGAGGTTTTCCTGCATTAACTAATAGATGAAGGAGTTTTCTTCTGTTGTTTGTCACGACAAATGAGAAATCATATTACATGTTTCACTTGAAAAGTAGATAGTGGAAAGAGTATTATTAAGTATAAATAATGGTTGTGTGATCATAGTCATCATACAGGGAAAAAAGATGCCTCAATAATGGTTTTATAATCGAATCACGGCCATCTGAATCGTGATCAAATCGTAAAAGTACCTGAAGAATCCCACCCCTGTTATATGCATTCTTTAAATTAAAAGAAAAACCACATGAAATAGAAAGCAACAAGTAAGGTACAAAGTATGTTTTTTAAATATTCTTGCTCATACTTGCGTTTAGAAAAATGAAAGAAAAATGATAGATAGCGCCCTAGACCAAACCTAATGTCCCATGTAGGAAAAACACGACCCTGGTCATCATCTGAAGGTTTACATTCCCCTACAACTACAAATGCAGCTTGCACAATTATTAGCGACTTATAAGCATACCAATATGTGAAATATTAAATGTGTATATTATACTGCTACTGTTTTGTCATCTTTAAATTACACGTAATACACCAATAAATTTGATTTATTATAACTAGGCTCAGAAAACACCTCCAGCAGCCAGAGAGGGTGACAAAACCGGGCTGTTTTTTTCCCTGACAAGATTTAATTTTTATTACAGTAGAAGCTGTGAAATCTTTGAAAAGCTGCAGGTAATAGCAGCGACACATTGGTTGGGATTAAATTCACCACTCAGTGCTCGCAATGACAAAATTACTCTACTTTCCTAGGAGAAATAAATCCTGCCTAGGCTAAGAAACTTATTAGATGAGAAAAGGACACAAATCAGACACAAAGGCATGTGAAATAAGCAGGACAAAGCCAGTTTCCGGTCACCTTCTTGGTGAACATGGTGATGTGGTGGAAATCTCCTTGACCTCCCTGTTTGACGGGCAGAGTGAGGAAAAACCTGCTCCTGTCCTCGGAGAACAGCGGCTCCTGTCTCTGTGGGGAGAAACACACTTTATACATGGATGCTCTCAGCTGCAGAACAGGAACTTACAGTCCTGATTTTCTCACCTAAATCGGAAGTCAAAGAATGGATTTTACATTAAAGTACAAATCCTTAGCTTTCATTGGTGCTACTATTACTCACACGCACATAAAATCAAATAAAACTTATATTTAATTCTCTTTAAAACATGATTTTATTAGAGAAATGGTTAGCTCTTTCTCTGCAGGCTCTTTGGCTAATTTAGGATCTGCTATTTATCTCTGAATTTGGCTGGATTTGAGTACACACAATCTCTTGTACACAATCGTAGGCTTTTGGCATGAGCCCACAAAGGAAGATTTGTTTCATCTCACTTGCTCTTATCCCAGGGAGTCACCTCATTTTTCTCACGCTGTCAAACTCACCTCATTCCTACACTTGACATCCCAGCTTTGCTCCAATGAGCCTCTGACCTGCTTTTGTTTGAGCCAATCAGTCTGATTCTTTTTTTTTTTACATATAATTCTTTATTCTGTTGTTTTTTTCCATATCCATCTCTTCATGATGCACAAGTGGTCTCATCTGAAGTCTCACACACCTGCTAACTCTACTCATCTAGACTCCCAGGGGTCCTATCTCATCCCTTTTCTTTATTCATATCACCGCCCCCCTGATCCAAAAGACATAAACAACATTTTGTTTTGTTTTGTTTTTTTTCCAGCTGCAAGTAAAGCTTAAACTTGTCCATTTAATTAGTTTGAATTCCAAACGAATGAGACGTCTGCAGGTTATTCTGTGTTGGTTAATTTTAACAACGTTACAGCTGTCAAATACTAAGCAGAGAGACGCATGAATCCGACTTACCTGTCTGGAGATCCATGTCTCTGAGGACTCCTCGTGTCTCTGGATGAAAGAGCAAAACATGAAAGTTCAGCTTTTAACTTTCTGATATGTCAAAACAAAGCAAAAACAGAAATGAGTGGGACAAAAAGCCCAAAGAAAAAAATTTAAGTGGTCTTGAGCAATAATGGTTCAGCTTTCTGAAGGTCGTGCATTTCTTTACCTTTGTTTCTCCATTCATGAATAAACTCCTCCGTCATTTATTATGTACTCCATTAAAGGTTTCACTCCCTCACTTTCTCCGTGGTTTTTTAAGCACTTTAATAAGACGAGGCGAATACAAGGTTTTTGTTTTTGACTGATGGTTTTGACAAACTGGGGAAGAAGCTGTTCAGGAGTTTTAGATGTGAGTGTCCAGTATCTAGTAAAACTAGGAAATGCAGAAACATATATGTAAATTCATGGATGAACTACAGAAAAAAATCCAATTTTCATCTTGGTGGTGACTCATGGGAAAGCAGAGAGCTGGAAGCTCACATCAGCTCTGCCCAAAGACAGGTTTCTCTTTCTCTTTTTCTGTGTTTGTACGTTTCTACATATTAATTATGTTATTGCTTTATAAAGGGACAGACATCGAAACAGAAAGACGCACACAGTTTATTTAATTATTGTCCAAAAAAATATAAAAACATGAAAGTTTTTTATGTGGGCAATATAAATTCAGTAAAAATGAAAAAGAGCAGAGGAAAGTTGGCCTCTTCATCATTTGTATCTATCTACCATATAATGGGGCCATAAACACTTCCAACCAGAACGTCACACTCAGTTATGAATTATATATTTATTATGATTTATGAAAGATACATCAGAATTTGTCTACATTTTGCTGTGGGGTACTGAGAAGAAAGGGATCTCACTGAATGTTTTCTATCAAGTTCTATTTGCATCTGATTAAAGCCTGCAAAAAGAACCCCCGTATCACCACCACTAAATGTCCTCCTTTTTGTACCAAGTAAAATCTGGTCACCCTAATCTGCACATGATTCAATGATCAGCAATCCAATAGCACTGGTCCAAACTGAAAATCTGGATCAATTACACCCTGATAGCAGACATGTTTGGGCCTAATACAGGCGACTTTTGGTACTTGTGGCTCAGTTACGTTACTGGCAATTGTTATGTGGCCAGATGTCAGTTGTTGGCCTGGACGTGGGTTACGTGTGAAGTGTTGTGTGAGCCACAAGTAGCCCAAACACAAGAAGCCAGCCTGGACACAGACCACAGCAAGTTTTGGCAGCCATACTCACATGGAATCAACGTCATAGATGTGGGCCAAACAATTTTTGCTATGTGAGATGGATACAGTGATCATCTGTAAGACATTTTTAAGCGAGAACATGTGGAATTGTTTCCATTTGCTTTATTCTAACAAACAAATGTCTTATTTTAATGTGATGAGGACAGTGTTGATATCAAAAGGCATTTGGTTTGAGACTCTGAACAGGAGTAAGGTTTACACCATGTAACGGAGGCCACTGGAGGCTACCCAGCTGATCAAATATGTAGTAAAATGTTACGTGTAAAACACCAAAATTGTGTATTTGAACCAAAATGGCTGACTTCCTGTACGCTTCAGCCTATGTCTCCAAGAGGCTTTTTTGTAGGTCTAGGGATGTTCTACAAATCTACCAAATTTCCATATTTGTAAGTGAAAATGGTTGCAGGGGCTGATGTTTGATGTGTCAACGCCCACTTCAGCAACTATTTCTTGCATTGTTCATCTAAACAATATATTTTCATGATTTTAACTTGTGATGTACAAGAGTTTACCACCTGTTTACATCTGAAACTAGTTTTTTATTAATATAATTAAATCTAAGTTACAAATAATTCACATTAGAAGTGCACCTACCTTAGGACAGACTCCTATCGTGGTGTCGCACACCGTCAGCAGCGAGGCATTCTGGGCTCGGTTAAGCCAGCGAACAGCGAGATGCGTGTTACTGATCCACTTCACCATGGTGACGTAGAAGTCCCTGCAGATCATCAGACAGGACAGTCAGATCAGGGAGTGGGTGCCTTTTCTGTTCCCATGCTGCATTAATGTGTCGTCACCTGAGTCTGAGCTGATCTGGAGGCTGCAGCTCCTGAATGTGTGTCACACCAAACAGGTTGACCACCGACAGCTTGACTGCAGGGTTTGTCTGACCGGCCTGATCAGAAAGACACAAAACATGTGTAGGAGAGTTATGAATATGGGAGGGAAATCACAATTTAGTTTTACTGAAATAAAATAAATAAATTATTTACTTCTCAATATTCTCTAACCCAGAGATTTCCAAAGTCGGTCGTTTGGAGCCACAGTCCTGTAGGTTAATGTTCCCCTGCTTCAACACACCTGACTCAAATCAATGGATCTAACAGCCTATGAAGTTTTAAACAATGACTTATTCATTTCAGTCAGGTGTGTTGGAGCAGGGAAACATCAAAAACTTGCAGGACTATGGCCCTCGAGGATGAAAGCTAGACATCCTTACTTTTACCCAGGTGTTAAAAAGCAGAAACAGACAACAAAGGACAAAACCAACATTTGAGAGAAAGGTTGAAACAAAAAAAGATAAAGGACAGGACAGACTATATTAATTGGCAGGAGGATTTAAAGAAATGAAAGAAAATATGCATATATATATATATATATATATATATATATTAATTTCAATAAAATGTTTAAAATTAAGCAAAATTATATTGTTGCCTCTGAAAGACGGTCCAACAGCCCTTCGTTCCATCATGATTGTGCACCTCACCTCCTTTCAGAACAATTTTACATTCAGAATGCCATTCTTTATCATCAATTTAAAATACAACAAAATTGAAGACACTGTCAAAGAAGCAGAGCCTTCAAATATTAAGTAACAATAAATAATAATAAAAGGTTTAAATATGCATGCTGATCACACTCACACATATACCACCCACACTGTAAACATGTTGCACAGTAAGCATCAGAGTTTCACATTTAATAAATTAATAAAATAAAAACATGCCACTTCAAAAAGATTCCACAAATACTTCATCTGCACGTAGTGAGTTTTTGAATGTGGTCTTAAATGTGATTTTTGCTTTTGGATAAAAACTGTTGAACAGTCTGGTAGTTTTTCCTCTGGCTGCCTGAGGGCAGGAGTTCAAATAGGGGGTGAGCTGGATGGGACGAGTCCTGTAATATGTGTTTAACCTTTAAAAGGCAGCAGGAGGTGAAAATGTCCTCAAGAGCAGGAAGCCGTGCGTTTATTTTCTTTAAAGAGACTTTTTATCATCTGTTGAGTTGCTGTTGACCCACACGAGGATGCCATGAGTTATGACTCTCTCTACCGAGCAGTGATAAAAGGACAGTAGCAGGCGTTGTGGTAGATTTATCTTCCTGGGGGTTCTCAGGAAGTGTAGCTGCTGCTGTGCTTTCCTGACCAGCCTGTTAATTCCTCTGAAATGTGTGTGCCCAGGAAGTTGAGGGTTGCTACTCTCTCCACATCTTTCCCATTTATTACAAGAGGCTGATTTTCCTCCTGAAATCGATGATGTTTACTGCCCACCAGTTTCTGTAAACGTCCCCGTAAGCAGTCTCATTTTCTGCCCGGATCAGTCCGACCTCTGCCGATGCTAACTGCATATCTGATGATGACGCTGGTGTTGTGGGTCGGGGGGCAGTCATGTGGGTACAGGCACATGGAACAGTCTGCTTGGTGAGATGGAGTTAAAAGCAGAGCTATAGTCCACCAATAGCAATCTCACATATGTTCCTGTTTTTTCCAGATGTAGCAGCACACTATGGAGGGCAGTAGAAATGGCCTGTAGGTTGATCTGTTTGGTCTAATGCGTATTGGTGGGGGTCCAGACTGTTTGGAATAGCAGACAGAACGTGTTTCAGCACTAACCTTTCCAGGCACTTCATAACAACAGGTTGGTCTAAAAGCATTTAGGCTGCTTGGGTGGTGGCCCTATTATGGATGTTGAAGATGGCAGACGACTCCAGCCAGCTCCCTGGAATAGTCTCCAGGGACCAGGACACCATCAGGACCAGCTGCTTTCTGGGCGTTGATGTGACTAAGGCCTGGTAAACATGTAACGATTTTGAGGCTGTTTTTGTTCCGATTTTGCCTCTTCCTGACCTCGGACGGCAAACGCACGATCATTGTGAGATTTCCCTGTCCAATTATCCTTTGGTCTGTGGAGTGTTACGAGCTGATTTGTCCCGATAATCGGGACTGTAGAAATCACGCAAGCTTTTAAAAAAAAAGATATGTGAGTGTTTAGGGCGTGTTGGGCAGTTGGAAACAACTTTATAGCGACGCATTATTGCAGTCAAACGGTGTCTGAAACTGATGTTGGATCGTGGGAGTGAACGCTGAACTCAGCACTGCCCAGTAGTGGAGGAATGGACATCATAACCATGACAACATAAAGATGCATGGAAGTGTGAGGACGGCGCCGTATGACAAGGTTTGAGATGGACGTCCCTATTTACATACGTAAGGGAACATAAATGGGCCTTTAAATATTAATTTTGCTCTTGTCTGCAGTTTGGTCTCATACACTCTGTACTACTTGTGCACACAGCAGCACACACAGGAAGACTGAACTCAGTTAAAGACCAGCTGATAAGTGGAATGTATAATTGATGATGTCATGATGAGGTAAAGCAACCACAGTGTAATTAGAACATAAAGTTAGTGGTAGAAAAAGATAAGATGGCTTACTGAACTCACTGAAAGTCATATTTAAAGACAGAGTAAAGTTATGATGTTGGGTTTTTGAATTAGCAGTAACGTTAGATACCTAAATATATGTTTGTTTGTTTTATAATATGTCCTCATAAAGATGATAACATGCTGGCTTGCAAAAAGAGATGACTGAAACAGGACAAATGCAAGAAATTAAATCTTTTCTCCTTTGACTAAAACAGGACATATTTCCCACGTGGCGGCCTTACCATGGGATACGGGTACTGCGTGCCTCGGGGGTAAGCGCTGCCGGTGAACTGAGGCAGAGCCATGTTCGGCACCAGGGTGTCGTTGATGGTGAGAAAAGCCAGTCGCTCTCCGTCAGGTGACCACCAGTGAGCCAGGTGAGAATGAAGAACCTCCTCTAATGAGACAAAACATTATGTTCAAACAATTCATTTACTCCACTGATTCAGCACTGCTCTTTATTAAGAGTATTCTGCTGATAATGTGCTGTTTTCACTACCTTCAGTCCTGTCCTTGGATGTTTAGTTATAGGATATCTGGAAATCTGACACTACAGGTGTCTCACAAACAACAGCCAAACGGTGAAGGTAGTCTGGTTAGTCTGTTGTAGTGCATTATTGATGCTAAAAATAAATCTCTAAAAACAGTCGATCCTTCTCACTTTCCTTCCTGTTTTCTGGAATCTTAATTTGAAGTTCAAGTCTTAACTTCCAATCACACATCAGGAAAATGGACAAAAACAACCTGGTAAATTTCAAACACATCGTTTTGCCCTACAGATGTAGCCAAAATACATTTTCATGCACGCTCTGATTTTTTTCCATCATGTCATACTGTATCACCTGTTGGGGCCAATGAATCTGCCATCAGATCTCCAGAAAAGCTTCCATCTATAAATGATATGTAACTTTCTGCAACTTCTGGACAATCTGCCTTTTTTTTGCAGTCACTACACAGTAAAATACACTTAGTGACAATATAAAGAGCTGCAGCTCCGTAAACTGTTTTACACTCACGTGAAAGTTTTAAAAACCACTCAAATGTGTAACCACTGATTTACATCAGCCTTATGTATTTTCTCATGTTACTGAAAAAATGTGTGCTGGTGTCTGGGTGGGTTGGAGGGTGTAACCATATATGGTATTTGTAAGGTTTTTATTGTGTCCTCCCAGGAGACTGCAGATGTAAATTAGCCCCAGGCTAACTGGTACAATGCATCAAATGGTACTATTATGTTTAAAATTGTACAAGGTCTTATAAAATACAATAAAATAAAAATAAAAGTTCTCAAACTGTAAATTTCTGACAGAATTTACTCTTAAGTTAAAACATGACAGTATTCAGGTGACGTCTCATTATTTTTGTGTGACATGAGGTGGTTTCAACCTGCCTCATTGTGGTGTTGTTTAAGCCAGGAAAAAAAAGAGCGCGCCAATGATTGTACTTTAAGATCAACCTTAACGTTAACCTTCCATTGGGATCAAAAGGAGCTGAGTTAAAGCATGTCAGAGTTTATAGCGATCACTTGGTTCAAGCTTTGAAAAATCACTGTACTTCAGGTGGCTATGGTCCTCTGTTAGCTTCTGCGGCTAAATAAAATAAATGGGCCGATAAAAACCAATTCTGCTTTCTTCTTTGACTTGCTAAGATTGTGGTTGCTAGGCAAGAAGAGGACAACAATGTGAGTTGAGCTCATTTTAACTCAGGCTGGTGCTTTTACTTCATTCACCAGCTGTTCTAGCAATCTTTATGATAAAGACAACATTGATTGGGCTCCTATAGAAAGATTCAAGGTCGTAACAGAGTCCATAATTACAGGAGTATAAACAATGCAGCATCTGCCATGACAGGCTTAATCGTAACTGTATTCACCATCCACACACCAAGAAGTTATAGACTTTCAAGATTTTCTATCTGCTTGGTTGTGCAAAAGCCCGTCTAAAGCACTTATTTAGAACTTTTTTTATCCATTTTAATTTCACAGGACTGCTTATTAAAAGCCCAAATACTCAAAGAAGAGACCTGGATTTGACCTGAGTAGTCATCACCCTTCCATCACACACCTTCATACAACCAGTCTGCAAGCCCATTGAAAATAACTCCTTCCATCCCCGAGGAGGTGATTCTCAGCGAGTTGCTCTTTACATCTGACTGGTAGTAGATGTTGTTCTCAAAGATGTAAATCTGGAGAAAAAGATAGCAAACAGATGAAACTGACCACATTTTTTTTCTTTTGTTTTCTTTCTTTTTTTTCTTCCCCATATTGGTGTTGAACTGCGTTTTGTTTGTGGCCTTGGTTCACTTTGGTTCTTTTCAGTGTCCTCTCTGAGCTTTCATTTTCATACGTGGTCAGCTTACCATGCAGTGTTTGTTCTTTATTTTAATATTTGTATTTGCAAAAATCAAACACGTCCTGCCTTTACAGCAACATCAAGAGTCCTGGAGAAATTATTTTGTCCTGCAGTCATAAATTTTCCACAGCTCAGCCCCCACACTGAGAGGCTGAGGAGCATGTTTATCCCAGGTCATAAATATTGTTCATGTTTGGTATTATCATGGTCCTGAGTGAGCTCATTACAAGTATAGAGCTAAGAATAAGTTCACACCACTTGTCAGCATCAACATTTACACGCTGCAGAATGTGACCTGATAACTTTTCCACATTTTGTTTTGTTCCACTTTGTTACACATATAACTTAAAATTGCAATCACTTAAATTTCGTCACATTTATTCAGGATATCACCATCTAGTTTTACTTCACATTTGTTATGTTTGCAGAGTTGGAGATGGCACAGTGCTGTTTCATTGCTTTTATAGATGTACGCAATTACACCCGAAAGCAGGGTATTCAAATTGTCAAAGCTGTGCCGGTAAATGTCTTTCTTGTATCTTACAGTCCAGCAATTTAAGGTTATTTACACTGGTAAATATCTGAAGCTGCATCCAGATATTTACCAGAAATTATTTATAAAAGGACCTTTTGGTTTGACCTATTTGTCAGTAATATAATGGCAACAAACCACACACATTAAATTTAGGCAGACTGCACAATATGAATGTAAGCAGAGGGTATACTGAGTTAGAAACAACCACATCATTGGAGCAGATCCCTCTGGAGTGAGGAGGCATGGTTGATTTTTAAAGAGAAGTGAGGTGAGGAAAAAGAAAATGAGAGAATGGATCAGCCTTACCAGCTGTTGTCCCTGCCTTCCCCAGGCTGCATGTTGGAGCACGGCGTTCTGAACCTCAGGAGGGTTGAGTTCCCAAACTTCTCTGATAAAAACATATCAACAACCACCATCTGTTTCTGAATGCCACTGTGTACGCAGCAGAGGGCAAGCAGCAGTGACAGGCTTACCTTGTGTAGATGTTGTACACGATGTAAGAGGCTGTGTATGAATATCTGTACACCTGCAAGGAAAATTCAGCCCATCACATAATGCAAACATTGATCCGTTACTAATACCTCATGTCAATGTGTAACTCACTGAGAAGAGAAAGCAAAAGAGGCATTAAACTTAAGGAAAACATTCGGAAACAAAGCAGCTAAAAGTGTGAAACACTTTGAATTTAAGTCACATTGTTCTGTTAAAAGCTTTAAGTCAAATTAATTATAAATCACAAATACACATTTTTAATATTTCCAACATTTCCCAAAACGCAATATTATGGAAAGCTGATAAAGCAAAGAACCACTTGCTTGGCTTGTATACAGATGAAAATACTGTATCTGGTAGATTAATAAATAGATTTAAAGCTGGACGACTAAAACCGACCTCCAGCAACGTTCGTGCCAAATTTCCCAAAATTATAGCTAAACCCTGCGTTATTTTCCATTTGTTTCTCACATGACAAAGCTCTGAAATGACAAGACATCAGTCCTCTGTTATGTGCACATTTACTCAGAGCAGGTTGTGGAATAAGCTTTTTTTTATTATTTTTAGCAAACAAATGTGTTTATGTACAGTGTAATCCAAGTATTCATGTTTAGTGCAAGCTTAGTCCCTCTTCTGACATGAATTGTCGAAAGCATTGAATTTTTTTTTTTTTTCCAGTTCAGTTGCAGTTTTGTTCCTTTTTAAGAGACTGAAAGCAGAAAAAAATCACTTGTCAGGGAACAAAAAAGCATGAATACAAAGACATCACAAAGCTGAAGGTAAAGGCTTAGACCTCGTGTATGAGTGTGTTTGTGCATGCTGATGAGTGACTATGCTCTTGGGTATTGTACAGGATTCAATGTAAATGCCAGCCTGCCCGGAAATAAAACAAAAACTGGAACAGTGGAAAACAGCAATAAAAATGAAATGCAATCAAAACTTGTGATGAGGATGAATAAATATAAATATATATATTTACACATATATTTGTCTTGTTTTTTTTTCTTTGGAGGGGAGGGGGAGGCTGTCAGGAGTTAAATATTTACAAACTCACCGCTTTAACATCGTATGCAAAGAGCGCGTACTTCAGATCTGGAGAGAGAGAGTACTCCGCCACCTTGAATGCAACCTAAGAGAAAGAAATGCCACATCTTAGCAACAGGAATTTTAGATATAGCTTTCTCAGACTTTCAAGTAATTTTCTAGTTCCCTGTCCCTACTTTTTTTTAAAAAAAAGGTTTCAGGTGCGGCATTGGGTTCATGGCTTTTTCTTATTTGCATGAAGGAGCTCCCCAAGGAAGCTAGATTGGGAACCACTGCTTTAATGTAAAGCCTGAAAACTATCAGAATCATCATAAATAAGGAGGATAAAATGTTTTTTTGGTGAATTTGGTTAACTGCTGTAACAAAGCACCTACAAGCCCAAAATCTGCTTCTCTTGCCGAGATAATGCCAAATTACGATTTTATGGAATGAGTAAAATATTTGGGTCTTTTTGCATTATTTACACAGATTATTCTCTTTGCATTTATGTGTTAATTTTGACAGCCCTATGGTATCACATCGATACCAAATCTTGCAGTATCGTCCACCTCTAGTAGGTCCTACTCACTCCTACTACATTTAAGAGTTTGGTCTTTACCGTACATGTGCTCCATTCTCATGTGCCTGCTTGGCTTAATCTGTCAAACACTAACGTTTTACAGGTTAAAGTTAATGTTATAACCTATAACTGTGTGGAAATACAGTTAAATTAAGAAGCATACTACATGATCACAACTGTGTAATTTCACATACTCAATTTTTTATGATAGCTTTAACTGTCTATTGTTCATTAGCCCATTGTATCAGCTAGGTAGACTACTTTTAAAAATAAAGTCTGCTATTAAGTAGCATTATAAGTACCTAAATATAATCACTTAGCTACTGCAAAAGTATAAGCTAATCATGTTAGCTTGTTTCGTAAATGTCTAAGCAGCATCATTAAGCAGCTTCTTGTACAAGATAAAAAGCATTATTAACTGATAAAGTTTATGATGATGGCTATACTCATAAGTTGTTAGCAATAGTAGGCTACTTTTAAAATGTAGCGTTGTGGCTGTGGGAAAATGTCGTTCAATTTAAGAGCTAGCCTTTATGTTAGCAACTGTGTAGTCATAATTAATTGGTTAATTCTAGTAAATTGTGTTTTAATAGTCTTTTTTTCATCAGCAAATCAAGGATACTTTAAAAAAAATACAGCTGTCATTCAGTAGCCTATGATTATAAGTAGCTTGTTAGCATTTGGCTTAATCCTGATAGCTTGTTTTCTTTATTGCTAAGCTGCATTTTTAGTCTCTTTTTAGTTTCTTTTACAAGATAACTTATTTGCTTAGGGTACCTTTTTATGTTGGCTTATAATAAGCTAACAAACTTTTACACATAGCCTTATAATGTTGGCTATATACGTTATGTTGGCTATATAAGTAAATTGCAATAGGAAGCTACTTTTAAAAATTAGCTTAAAAATACTAGCAAATATTATTATATTTTCGAAAGACGCTCTTGTAGCTATGCCTTTAAAGCACAATCTAATTATACCAAGAAGACCTTCTTTTCTTTTTTAATAACTCAAGACTGGTTAGCAGAATGGAATTCACACTTTAAGTATCTTATTAGGCAAAATATAAAAACCAAAAAAATTAAACTTAATCAGCATGTTGACGTGCATATTTCATCTGCAAGCTCAAGTTTGTGAAGACAAAGAACATCTATCCAGCTAGTCTATCACAAGTGTTTGTAACTAATAACATATTTGTTTAAATTTTACTATTTTTCAGGTCATTGAAAGCATGTTAAATAGACTGTACCTCAAACTGGACAACTCTTTAGACAACAGATAAACAGAAAAATAATCAGCAAATAAACCAGAAGAAAATTATTAAAAAAAAGAGGTCAGAATTAACAGCTCAAAGTAAATAATAACCTTGAAATGAAAACAGTTTGAAACACAGTCTAAAAAGCTAAACAAGCAGCAATCACAATTAGAGATTCACAAATAAAATATATTTTATTTTCAAGTCTGAATATATATAAATCTGTTCACCAGTCAACAACAGTAAGACATTTCAAAGCATCTGTTGATTTAAATTAATATATTGTAAAATATGTTTCATGATAATACGAGAACAACACAGCAGATCAGGTTATTTAAATTTAAACTGATATGTTAAAGTTGATGTAATCTGGTTTGTTATATGTTGTTTACACGGTTTGACGAATGTTCCTCAAATACTCGACAAAAACACAGATGCAGTGATTGAAGCTGTTCAGCAAAATTCAACAGAACATGTTGAAAAAATTCAATAAATAAAAAATGCCCATACTGCTTCACAGTGTGGGTGAAGAGATAAAAAAATGGGTTGATGATTAGTCCCAGTACATGAGGATTATGGAACAGCAATAGGATTATAATGATGCAATTGGAGAACGGCTAAATTTAAGCTCCTGTTGAGAGAAAATATTCCTGGTTGAATTTCACAGACGAGAAAACAAATACATATTTAACAGACGTATGATTACATATTAAATTGTAGCAACATATTTCAGGTGCATCATAACATATATTTGAGATGAGCTGAGGTTAGGAGCTACCATCCACCTGCAAGTACGAGCAGGATGTTATTGAGGTGAAGAAGTGAAGAGGCTTGTTTTCTGCAGACTCTTGGGATCCAATCAGGCCAGTGAGATAAAAAGAAAGCAGCTTTATCTCTTTTGTTTTAAAAAGAAAAGTCGAGAAGACTAGACAGTAGCAAGGTTTGATGTTTTATTTGCTTCTAGACACCAGAATCCATTTTATAGTTTTAGTTTTTAGGTATTCTGCCTTTACATCTGTATTAGGTCAGTAAATGAATCCACATGTGGATTCATTTGATTATCATTCATTAAGTATTATTACAGCCTGGTTTAGTTTGCCAAATTGTTATTGTGCTTTTGGAGCAAAGCAGTTCCCACTGCTCCATGTGGTGTATGAACCCTGTATGTCGCTGATTATTGCCGGCTCTTGTTGATTATTTCCTCTGATCATAGTTTTAGCCTGCCACTTGTCTGCTGTTAGCAGTTTCTGCATTTAGATCCCATCTGGAGGTTTGAACTTGCATCTGTTCGGTATCTCCTCCCCAGAGTAAAACCACGTTAAAGTTCTTAGAGATGTTAAAAAAACATTAACATTTTCTTACATGTTTGAAGCAATATTTTAAATTAGTTTTATTTAATGTCAGTGTTAAAGACCAATTATATATGTGACTTAAAATAGCTGCAAATAGCTTAGTAACAGATGACAAAAGTAAACATATTTATACAAGAATAACGGAGGTGTAATTAATCAAAGGATAAAACACAGAGGTGAAATAAAAGCCAGTGGCAGTAAAATACTTACAAATGTACTGTTACTCAGAATAACTTCTGTCTCATTCAGGACAAAGTTGAACTTGATGACATGACCATCTCTGTTCCTGTACACCAGCTCTGAATCTGAAAACAGAAAAAATATTACCTACATAGAATGCAGTACAATTTAGGAAAGTAACCCTGCGGTGGATATTACTTGTATATGCTCCCTTTGGGTGGAATATTACAGGGCTTTAGCATTAATTATCACAGTTATGTAGATGATACACAACTTTATGTGTGTCTGTCACCAGACGACTGATGTCAACAGACTAACTGTATCAGTGTGTGGAGCAAATAAACACCTGGATGAGGGAGAATTTCCTACAATTAAATGACGACAAAAGTCTGTTTGGTAGCAAAGACAAGAGGGTCAGCATTGGTAAACACCTGAACACCTGAACAGGACTTCCTAAAATGAGTATTAAACATCTGCAGCTCATCCAGAACGCTGCTGCTAGAGTTTTAACCAGGACGAAGAGATCTGAACACATCACACCAGTTATAAAATCTTTACACTGGCTTCCAGTCAGTTACAGAATAGATTTTAAAACCCTTCAGATTGTTTACAAATGCCATAATGGTTTAGGCCCAGAATACATTTATGATTTGTTCAGAGAATATAAACCCAGCAGAGCTCCAGCCCACTGCTTACATCCACCTCAGAACCTGCCATACCCCCCACCCCCCAGTCTGGACTCCACATCACATCCAGCCAGGTGAAGAGAGAACTGGAGAGACTCAAACTGAGGAAAGCCGCTGGACCGGATGGACTCAGCCCTTATGTGCTGAAAGCATGTTCCGGTCAGCTCTTTGGAGTTCTCCAGCACCTCTTCAACATGAGCCTACGCCTTCAGAGAGTGCCAGTGCTCTGGAAAACATCGTGCCTGG
>JBAFSZ010000027.1:4966167-5005391 GCA_036919955.1 Melanotaenia pygmaea
TTATATGAACCATAAATTAATGATTTATTTGTGAAAAGGAAGGATTTAAAAGCATGATACGTTTCCTTTAAATTAAATGCTACTAAAACAAAATGAATGAAAAATACTTTTCAATGACCATAAAAAATACAGCTGTGCAAAATGCAAAAAAAAATAATAATAATAATAATAATAAGCTTTTAACTCAAAACAAGCTCTCCCAATATAAATCCCTCATTCTATATCGCATCTGATAAAGTCTCGATATATTGCCCAGTCCTAGCTCATTCCCATTATATGCACATATTATAGCATAACTGTTACAATAGGCTCCAGTTACAACCAAACGAAAACGCATCACACATAGCAGAAAAAATAATAAAAATAATACAAAAGGTTTTAAATCACTTTGATATAATCAAACCAGATCAAATTCTCATTGTAGTTATTACAATGTTGGTCAAAGAAAAGCTGAAAGCAGGAGTCAAACATTCCTGTTTTCGTTTTATTTTACCTTAAACCTGCTGATGTCAAAAACAATAACAGTTTATGATGTTCAAGATTTTCAAGATCTTTTCAGTTTGTGGGATTTAAATGATTTGCAGCTCATTACTTTTAACAGTAACATCTCTTTCCATCATTTCTATTTGCTCTGTGATGTCAGTTAAGATTGGGGAGCTGATGTAGGATTATTTTATCTCCGGTTTCCTAACCAGAGCTAATTATTTTTATGGCAGGTTCAGGCTTTGCATAGTTTTCCTCAACTGTTTCTTGACTGACAATCATAAGAGATTTAATGCAACGGTCCCTTACAATGTTAAAAGAGGGTCAGCAGCTATTGAAGCACAACTCGGATGTTAGAGGAGAGAAGAGGAAATGAGTCTGAGGCTGTCAAGGAAGCAATTTCCATCATGGACATGTCTGAATTAGACCCACAACACCTGCAGTAAATTCAAACCCAGACCTCCCTCGTCTGTACAGGCTCTCAGTTTTCATCATACCTGATCGAGATTAGTTTTACACCACGCAGCATGTCAGGCAATTTCCCCTTTTCATCATCAATCTCAATAAAACAGCTAATGGGACGGCTGACCCGGTTGGGTTGGGGGAGGAACCATTATTGATGCAGCACAGGAGGTTATAACAAGTCAAATTTAAGAGTGTCTTGAGAATAATGAGAATGCAGTTTGAGTTCATACAGTCAGAAGACTGAAGGATGGAAAAAACAATCAGTGTTTCTAAATTACAAAAAAAAAAAAGTAAAATCCTGGTTTTAATGTTGCTCCATTAATTTGACCCAAAGCTCCTCGTTAAAGTGGAACTTATTTCAAATTCACTTGTGTTTTCACCCAAGTTAATTTTTCTAATTTTCTTGAGAAAACTTGTCACCATAACTGGTTCTCACAAGATAACAAGCTTTTCTTGAGATCTCGAGATGATTGTGGGTAGCTTGAAAATGAGTGGTTAGCATCTCATTTTTACACATAAGCCCTTGCTACTTCCAGGCTGGACCCATTTAGACCTTCAGAAATGTCTCAGTTATTGGTGCCATAGATTCAACAAGATGTTGGACACAGTCCTCAGAGGTTTTCTCCATGTTGACATGACAGACATGACAGCATCACACAGTTGCTGCAGGTTTGTCGACTGCATCCATGATGAAAATCTCCTGTTCCACCACATCCCAAAGCTGCTCTACTGGACTGAGATTCGGTGACTGTGAAAGACGTTGGAGTCCAGTGAACTCATTGTCATGTTCTAGAAAGCAGCTGGAGATGATCTGAGCTTTGTGACATGGTGCATTTTCCTGCTGGAAGTAGCCATCAGAAGATAAAGGGATGGACATGGCCAGAGGCCTAACTGTGCCAAGAAAACAGTTCCTGTTGCCTTTTTATCATCTCCAACCAGTCTGCCCATTCTCCTCTGACCTCTCGTATAAACAAGACATTTTGGTCCAGACCACTGCTGCTTACTGGATATTTTCTTTATTTTTCAACCACTCTCTGTAAACTACGGCTGTGTGTGAAAATCCCACCTGGCATTGACAACCATGCCACATTCAAAGCCATTTAAATCTCCTTTCTCCCTCATTCAGATGCTCAGTTAAGTCACCTTGACCATGTCTACATGACCAAATGTTTAAATTGAGTTGCTGTCATGTGATTGGCTGATAAGATCTTTGTGTTAAAGTAATAATACACAAATAATAAATAGAACAGTGTCTGCATCCATTTGTAGCTAAAAATGGAAGAAGTAATCAGGTAAACGCATGAAATGTCACAATGGATTAATTAAACAAGTGATCCACACAGATGCACAGTTTTTTAAGTCAGATTTGTTTCTGTACAAACAATTTTACCAGTTAAACTTCAGGCAGTTCTGTGCATCTGGCCATAAATGTACTTATTCCACCTCAACAGCTGTCCTAACTGCTGATAGCTGTCTGTAAAGGAGAATAAATAAAAAAAATATTCAACACAAAAAATCCCTCCAGACATTAATAGACTTTCATGTCACTCCTAATTCGAGAATGCATGGGCCACAGAGTGATGAGAGTGGGTGGAGAAACCACGACACTGAGCTAAAAGATGTGAAAAATTGGCCATAGTTAGGTTTAGTCGTGACACCTTAATTTGAAATCAAACCAAGTCCTCAGAAGTACACATACATCAGTGTGTGTTTAAGAGGCTGAACCATCCAGGAGCCCATAATGAGAAGCCACAGGCCACAGAACTAGTCATTAGTATTATCTCCCTGTGGAAGGGAAGGACGCAGCAGGCAGGGGATCTCTTTCATATCCAGAGCAGCGAGACCATCTCTCACCGTCTCCCTCCACCTCTGTCCTTGTGGCTCTCTACCCTCCTGTCACCTTCTGTTATCCCAGCGAGTCTCCACAAAGGTGTTATGGATTTATTTAGTCATCAACGCGGCCGATTTTACCATGAAGGCAATCATTTAGCTGTCATGTTGTAAAAGAAAATGGCTGCCATTCTTTATTCCCCTCCAACAATAGCTGCTGTTTACTTCTCTTTGTCTTTTTTGTATTTTCAGAGCTTAGATGCAAACACAATCTGTCACGCCGCAGAAGAGCCGCAAGTGAAACTCTGCAGAAACATGACTTGGAGGATGCAGAGGAACGGTGGGGCCAAATATCGCCCCCGGTTACGGGTCAAGGTTGTCTCCGGTAGAGTGCATCTTATACAACATGGGTAGGAAATGTAATCAGGAGATGTCTGTGATGTGGCCTGGAGGAATCCTGAGGAGGAGAAAGGTCAGTGAGCTTCATGGCGACCACATTCATTTCGATACCAAGGAAAACATCTTTGAAGAGCAGGGGAGCTTTATTTATCCTGACATGGATGTCTATTATTTTTTCATATATATTAGGAGCAATACGGGTTCACCATTTGACACTAATGGTTAGATAACGACTGACCAGCTGAGCTGCAGATGTGGTAAAGAAGACAAGGGAGGGCTTCTCATTGCCAGATCTTGTGTTGCTCAACTCTTTCTGCTCCTTCCTTTAATGTCCTGCTTCTGTTTATTGGTAAATCTTACCAGGGGTGGATCTACAGAAAGGCAGGGAGCTATCTCATAGCTCGGCAACTAGGTGAACTTGCATTATAGATCGGCTTCTACCGCTTTGTGCTCCACTGGGTCTCATTTTCGTCATCTAATAACATCATATAATAAAACTACGTAACATCTAATGTCTCTGCACTGGAATGTTTACAGAGACAAGAACATCTAATGTGGTCAAGCCGAAATGAAGGATGGATCCCCTGACTCTGTGTCACCATGTCAGGAAAAGAGCATCATTACCGTCATCGCTGCACGCCGCCGTCTGTTATTGGTTCAAGTCTTTATTGTCACTATTATGTATTATGTGATTTGACGGGTGCAACTCCTTATACACTAAAATAAACAACAGCCAGTATAAAATCTGTACAAAATAAAAGCACCGTTTAAATCAGAGTATCAGTATTTTATTTTTTTTCATATATCAAAAGCAAAGTCGATGTCTGTGCTTTGATTTTAGTTATTTTCCTTAAGTACTGTTTTTTGTTTTCTTCAAAGGGATAATTATAGAGTAACCTACATAGTTTTAAAGCGTTCTGTGGATTTCTAGTTTTACACTGCAAGTTCAAAATCACTTAAATCCCATTTCTTCCTCATTCTGATGCTCAGTTTGAGCTTCAGCCAGTCGTCTTCACCATGTCTACATGACTGATCTGCTGCCACGTGATTGGCTGTTTAGATGTTGGTGTTAACAAGCATTTGAACCGGTGGCCGGTGGGTGAATGTTACAAAAACTACTATTAGTCTTTAACTATCATTTATGGTGAGGCGGGAGGATTTTGACAGTGAGTCACGGCTGCCTGTTGAGGCGTGACACTGCGAGGCCATCTGTGTTTCAGCACACGGGTCAGCAGGAGTCATTTCAGTTTCTTTCATGACACTGACGTGCCAGACAATTTAGAAACAATATCGGTGCATGATCAGTTTTTATAGAAAAAGATAGTTATTTTTTAATTTCTAATGTTTTCCCTTCATTTGTAATGAAAGTATTGATTATTTCGTATTGGAAAAAAATAGGTAAAAAATCAAATTATATTGTATTACATCAAATTAAAATTCAATTAAAAAACATACATAAATTGTACTAACTATATTATGTATGTATGTAAATATGCCTTTTTTAGTACAAGTTTAGTATAAGTTTTTAAATACATTTAATTAATGTAATTAATAATGTTTTTAGTGCGAACAATATAGTAATAATAGTTAAATAATCAAAATTTGAAACAGTGATGGGATTAAAACTTTAATTTTTGCCATACTGTACTCAAACCAAGGTTTAGAGATGTGTGCAGCAGGTTTATTTCCAATAATTATAAATATAATTAATTATAGTCCCTGAAAAATTGCTCTACTAACAGGTAAAGGGTTAAGGAACATATTTTATATGATAAAATAATCAGTGATGTATTTCTAAAGGTGTTTAGAAATACAGACTTATAAAATTTGTGGTACACGGATTTATTACAGAATGACGGAAACTGCTAGAATTATTTTCTATTAAGATCAGTTACTTTCATTGTTCCGGCTCCATGTTTGGAGGCTGTAATAAAACCTCAGGTGGAGAGCGTCATAGTGATCTGAACCCCACCTGTTTGTGGTTTATCCTGTCGTTTAACAAATGTATCTACCATACACAGGTGTTTTATTTAACTGACAGTCAGCTTTGAATCTGTAGAAATAACTAATATAATCATTTTATTTAGCTTTTATTATTATATGAGGCAGAGGTAAGATTGAAAAAGTGTTGTAGTCTGTTAAATAATACAATCATGAGAAAGATTGTCATTGTGCAATTATTTTCACTTAAAAGTAAACAAACAAAAAGACAGGGAAAGGGGTAAAGGTGATGCACAGGTCTAAAAATTCATCCCTGTACTGACAAAAGTACAAGAAAGTACTCATCCCTGAAAAATTACTAGCACATTCTTGCTCAGAAACTCTCCTATGATGCATCAAACTTCCACATCGATTCCTCAAAGTCTCAGTTTTATTCTCGTGTCACTCTGGCTTCCAGCATTACTTCCACATCTCACAACCTGACTTAGTTTGTCCCACATCAGAGCCAAAAACAAGCAGAAGACACTGTTGATCTGCACATTATAACATTTATCCAGCTCTAAATAAGGTTCATCTCGCTATGAGATTTAAAGACTTTTCTGGAGGCTGCAGACATGCACATTTCCAGTGTGTTTTTTTCCAGGTAAACATGCAGCACTCACCGCTGATCCACCGCGCCTCAGGGTCATGAGCATTGAACTCTGGTTTGTAAAGATCTGCCACAGTCAACCTGGACTTGGTGCTTCCAGGGAGCTCAGCTGAACAGCAGCAAAACAACGAAATCCAGGTTATTAACAGGGATTTAAGAAGAAAACATCTCTTTTCTTTCCGAAAAAAAACAATCTGACATACTGGGTGTGAGGACGACGACCGACAAGCTGATGAGCGAGCAAACCACCACGATCACCAGCAGAGAGATGGCGATGCCCTTCCAGTTCCTCTGAGGGGGGCTGATGTCCACGAACTCCTGCAGAAACACTCAAAGGAGTCAAAAACACAAACAAACCAGCAGAGGCTGCTCCTCTGTTAGAAAAAAATTAGAGGTAATTTAACATGTTTATGGAAGACTGGATGTAAAAGCAGACCTGTTAGCATTACTCTTTAGTTTCTCTTTATGTCTTCTGATTCAAATACTGAAAGCAAATTACTCCGTCCAGTCTAGACACAACAATAATTATTCATCAGGCAGCTTTTTGTCAGTCTGAAACATGTAATCTGAGTCTTTTGTTTATATATGTTCAGTCTTTGAGCTCCTATCTGCAGAAAACCTGCAGTTTATAAAAGACCCCCGACATCCAAACGTTTTTATGTAGTCTATCAAGAGGTTACCAGACTTCATCATTTCTCTTTGCAATCTCCTGTCAAGAAAGTTTTATACGTGGCAGAGGCTATGAAAATGGTGTAAAATGATGCAAGCCTTCAGTTTAACCTGAGATTTCAGTTTGGAAGATGAGCCATGGCGTGCACTCAGACGTCGCCTGCAGTTACGCTGCGGCGGACAGTAATGGGCAGCGGACATGGGGCGTCCAAATCGCCTTCCCTCAGAGCTTAACAGACAGAAACATCAAAGAAAGCAGTGTGAAGCTTTTTCAAACGTCAAATGCACCAGACTAAAAAGTTTTTCTTCCAGCAGCCATTGTTTCCTCTGAACACCAGAGATGAAAACTCCCACCGCTTCAGAGGTGGGCCACTTATTTAAAAGCAGGCTGACTTATATTTGAAGCAGTTGTTTGGAAGAAAATACAACATAAAAAAAAAAAAAATCCTAAATATGCAGATTTAAAAGGAAGCTTTGCTATAAACGAAAGCACTTGACCGGAAAGTTGGTGAAAAGCTTGAGTGAGTTTAAGTGGTTGCAACTCAGGCGGGATTGCAACTCATTTCAAGTGCAGTTCACTTCAAGTTATCATCGTCTATTATGCCCCTGATGCTCCAGCATTGCACACTTATATTTCTAATTCCTCTCCAGGGTGTCTGATCTGTACAACTCACAGAAGGTCTTGCTGCCTGCGGTTTAAAGCTGTTACTGACTGAATTTGGGAATGTTATTAACTTTAAATAATAGTCTGGAACTTAGTGGATTAAAGCAAAGCTTTGATAAATCAACCAAAAGTTTTACGACTGCCTCTGCATTACTCCTCTTGACTACAGCCACGAAGCTATTCAGTATTTCCACCTCACAACGCCTCACTTTGATCGACTCTATGTACTTATGTGAAGAAATTTTTAGTCTTAGTAATAATACTTTAACATCAGAAAATAAAGGTATTCATAAGAAATATTATGCACATTCTTTCAAAACTATTTACTAACACAAAATGCAAATGAGACACAAAACTACCATCTTGTGGCACAAAAACGACTCAATACAAACAAAATAAGAACCAAAGTGAGAAACAAGACAGCCAAAAAGATTAGCTGAGATACTGAATTAAAGGCAAACTGACCAGATCTGAGCCAAATAATTACATTAAAAAAAGGAGAGTTAAAGCAAGTCAGAAAAAACTGGCAAAAGTGGATCAAATAAACAATAAATGAGAAGAAAGTTAAAATTTAGACAATATGCGAGTAGCAGAATAAGAGTTAAAAGGGAAGCTGATGAAAAAAAGATAATAGGCATAAATAGTGGCAAAATAAGGCCGAAGTAAATTACTGAATGTGACAACAAAGAACAAAGAGCTGAACTGAAAAAGATTTAATGAAACATGAGAAACAAAATGAGACTCAAAACGAGCAAAAAGTTCAAATGAGAATCAAACTGAGAAAAACATCAAAATCACACAAAATGTGCTGAATGACATGAAAAATTAATTATACTATACTATAAAAACTATAATCATATTCAGGCAAACATAGAAAATAAATATAAAAGCAGAAATACAAAATGAGAATAATTAACATGAGACGGGGAATGAGAAGCAGAAAACTAAAGAACATACAAGCTGAGCAAAGAAAGGCAAAAACACAACAAAATAAATGACAAAATTACTAAATTCAGACACTAAATATGACATAAAAATGGCATGTTGTAAACATGAAACAAATTACCAAAATTAGTCAAAGCAAAATGAAGCAGAACGACACAAACACAAAATTCTGACTGAAAAATACCAAAAAATACACCCATAGATGACGAGCTAAAAGACCAAAATGAGACACCTGCTAAATCAAAAGCTTAAAGAAACATATATAAATAATTAATAAAATATAAAGTTAAAAAAAAAATACAAAGCTGTCCAAATTGCTCAAACATTCAGTAAAAGTTAACCCTTAATAAGCAGAAAGGTCAAAATGAGGCAATATACAGCGCAATCAGACAAAATAAACAAAAAAAAGCTAAAAATGACCACAAGCAGACCAAAAATTGTCAAAATGGGTTAAAAAAAAGTGTTTTAAAGAAAAAAAATCTTTAAAAACGAACAAAAAAAGGCAAAATAACCAAACTTCCTTATACCTGACAGAACACTAAAAACAGCAAATAATCCCAACAAATAAAGATGTTTCTTCATGTTCTGCGTGACAATGAAGCAGTTAACATCCAAATGAGCTCAGTATTAAAATGCCCAGCACATCCAGTTAATTTTCCATCACAACTGAGAGAGGACTAAGTGACTTTGAAAGGCCGGGTTCATTGCTGGGGCGCAGATGCAACGGGCTCTGGCCGCTCACTGCTTCGGGCCAGTGTTTTAATGGGAACACTGACTAAAGTGGCATCTGCGCTTAAACCCAACAGAAAAACATCAGTAAAAGGGCAGATTTGATGAAGGGGATGCTGGTGAATTACAGAGGAGAAGGCAGAGGCTGATTGAGGCTTTTCTGATGGTGAGTTGTGCCACCTTCATGTTTTTTTCCCTTCTTCATCCATCAGTAGAAACCTGGTGCTGATGCTGCCATTTCCTCATAAAATGCCTGAAAATATGAGCTTGTTTTTCCAAATAAAATCTAATGCAGTGGACAGCATTTAACATTTGGCTGTATATAACGTCCCTTCCTGCACTGTCTTTAGTCTAAATGAAGAATTACAGTGATACAACCACTTGGAACAAACATGCCTGACACTAAAGATAAGAAACACAAACGTGTCCAGAACAATCTGTATCACATGCGCTGCAGGTGAGGTGGAAACTGTTCAATCAGTGAAGCAGGAAGACGTGATTCACACACATTCAGACACACACTCAGCAGTAGGTAGGGCTCACTGCGCACACCGCTGGGCCATCGACTCCTCTCCCAGTATTAGTTCAACATCTTGGAGCTAATTCTCTGCATGCTCCTCATCAGACACAGTTCACTGCAACAGTGTGTTCATCAGACTCACATCGGTGGAAAGTAAAGCAGGCGAGGAAATCAAGTGTGTGTGTGTGTTTAAAGCTGTGTGTGGGGAAGGGAGGGAGGCATTCAGAGACGTAAACACAACAAAACCACATCTGAATTTGCTGAATGTTCAGATATTTGAGGAGAAACTGGAAGCAGTCGGATGAAACTGAACAAATCCACACAACGCGTTGTCACATGGAAAAGAAAGTTTCACACTTAAAGAAGCCGTTTGATACCGTCAATCATCCTAATCTTTTATCTAGATTGTCTAATTTTACCTTTTTTATGAAGCTATTTTATGCATTGAATCTTTTCTATTAAATACAAAGCAATGTGTAATTAGTAACGGCATGAAATCTTCTTGAGGGGTCCCTCAAGGCGCTGTTGTTGGACCAGTTTCTTTTTACACTTGATCAAACTGGTATTTTTCAAAATCTCTAAAAGGATGCAGACTGAAAATGTTACAAAAATGTCCTTAACTCTTAATGCTGCTGTGAATCAAGTCCATGATAGGCTTTATAGATCATGTCCCTTATTTAATATTTTTAAAAAAGCACTGTTTATTACGTATACAAGAAACCAAAAGTCATACCTCACAAAAGGGTTTTCCTGAGATAGGAGAAACTAGACATTCTGAGCTTTATTATCTTGTTTTTACTTAATAAAATAACACATCACTAGCCTGTCATTTCTAGAAGGAACAAATATAAAAAATGACAGATTCAACACAACCCCAATTCCAGAAAAGTTTTGATGCTGTGTTACATTTAAGTCCAGACAGAATGCAATGATTTGGTCTCATAACCCATGTTTTATTCCCATTTGAATATAAACAACATATCAGATGTAGAAACTGAGACATTTTATCATTTCATGGCAAATATGAGCTCATTTTGAATCTAATGGCAGCAACATATCTCTAAAGAGTTGGAACAAGAGGTAACGAAAGGCTGGAGAAGTAAATAAAAAAATTCTGGAGGAGCATTGACAATTACTTACATTACCTGACAACAGGCATAAGAGGAGCATTTCAGAGAGGCAGAGTCTCTCAGATGGAAAGATGGACAGAAGTTTGTCAATTTTAGACAAACTATGTCTATAAATTGTGAAACAACAAGAAAAACTGTAAAATTGTGAAGACTTTGATGATACCCACCACCTGCAGCAGTGGTGAGGGCTGCAATTCTGCAGGTTTTTCATGTCTCCCTGCTCCAACACACTTGTTTCAAATCAAATGGATCCAACAGCCTATCAAGTTCTGCATGCTGACTCATTAATTTAAATCAGGTGTGATGGAGCAAAGACACAAGCAAAACTCGCAGGATAAGGACCAAGGTTCCCCACTACCAATCTACGATGTATAATATTTTCAAAAGTTCAGAGATTTGGGAGAAATCTCTGTGTGCACTGGTCAGGGTTAAAGGTCAAAACTGGATACTTGTGATCTTAAAGCCCTCAGGCAGCACTGCATTAAAAGCAGACATGATTCTTTACTAGAAATCACTGGATGGACTCAGGAAGACTTCTAGAAATCACTGTCTGTGTACACAGTTCACCTTGAAATCCACAAACACAGGTTGACGCTCCATCTTGCAAAGAAGAAGCCAGATGTGAACAGGATGCAGAAACAGTCTCTGGACCAAAGCACATTTAAAATGTTCTCAGGGAAAGTGGAAACTGTTCTGTGGTGAGATGGATCAAGATATGAACTTTTTTTTTATAAAGCATGGACGGCGTGTCCTGCAGACTAAAGAGTAGAGGAAGCATCCAGCTTGTTATTAGTGGACAGGTCAAAAGCTGCATCTCTGATGGCGTGGTTGCTGAATTGAACTTGAAGGTTTTAGAGCAACATCTGCTCCCATCTAGACAATGTCTCTTTCAGGGAAGGCCTTGCAGATTTCAGCAAGACGATGCTGAACCACATCCTGCATCCATCACACCAGCATGGCTACACAGGAGAAGAGTGCGGCTGCTGAACTGGCCTGCCTGCAGTCCAGACCTTTCACCAATACAAAACATCTGGAGCAACATAGAAGCAGAAATCCAGCAACCAAGGTCCAGGATTGTAGAGCAGCTAGAATCCTGCATCAGACAAGAATGAGACAACATTCCTCTTCTAAAACTCAGCAACTGGTCTCCTCACTTCCCAGACGTTTATAGACAGTTGTACACAATGCTAAACATCACTCTGGAACTACTTTTCCTGATTCATTGCTGCCCTCAGATTAAAAACAGGCTACTATTTTACTTGAAATGGTAAAATCTCTTAGTTTCATCATCCGATATGTTGTTTATGTTTTATTGGGAAGAAAATAAGGGTTTATGAGATCATCATATTCTGGTTTAATTTACATTTTACCCATCTTTGTCCTAACTTTTTTTTAGAATTGAGGTTGTTAAAGCCACAAGCCACAAAAAACCACAAGCCTCTAATCATTTTTCAAGGGTGGTTATCAGTAAGAAATATAGAGGCTAATGAGGACCATCATGTCTGATCTTTAATAAATGCTAGCTTGTTGGTTGATATGAATATTTCCCTCCAAACATGTATGACATTATTGTGCTGGTTACACTTATTTAATATATCGTCAAACATGACTTGATCACCACTTAAATAAACATTAACATAATAATGCATTCGTTGACAAAATTATATGTGCAGCAATAATATATTTATTTAGTTTTCACCCTCTGTAATCAGATCGCTGCTGTCTGCTCCGTAGTAGAGTATGAAAGAGTGGGGTTTGTTTGGAGGCTCCATGACCCACGTGACCGCTCTTACAGCGAAGTCAACAGATGTCGCAACTCTGAGTCTATGGACAGCTCTGGTTTAGACGAACAGGTTATATGAATGTAGAGGTGTGTAAAACATTGAAAGAAAACCATTAAACATGATCAGAAATGCACTTAGTTCTAACAGTAAATCAAAGCATGCTATTATTGAGTAAATATCATCTGTGTTAGATCTGATATCAGCAGAAATACAGAACTTGTTGAAAAAACTGGACATAACAGAAACAAAGGCTTTGCAGCACGTTCTGCATTCACTGAATGAAAGCATGGTTTCCGTGGTAACACTGTTTTTGTTTTACTGTAACTACAAATTTAATTTGGTGGCAGAGTTTTGGGTTTAAACAGGTTTGGATATTTGATAACGCAGCTGAGATATATTACATTTATTGGCTCAATATTGTATTTTTGGTTCAATTTAACTAATAAAAACAAATATTTGATAACCATTTAAATTTCACATGATAGTTGGCTTTTCAGATTGTTAAATTATTGATTTCCTGTCGGCTATTTGATTTATCTAGAGTCAATCAAGCACTTTTAGGTCAGCTGATGTGTCAGACATTAACTTTAAACCCTTCAGAGTGAAGACATTTACATGCTCTTACTCTGACTGCTGTCTGGAAATCATCAGGATAAAAATTTAATGAAACGATGCTGTTTTATTTCGACCATTTAATGCAAAACAGAACATAAACTGATGAAAAGTAGGTTATAAATCTAAGTCATGTTTCCATGGTAACCTTCAAGGAACTAAAAAACTTTGGCTTCGGTCACGTAATCACGAAATAATTTTTAAAAAAAAGTCCTTTGGAAAGACTTTTACTGAAATATACAATATGCTGCAAGCAGACAAGGCAAGTCTTGTGCAGCAGAAAACTGGGAGAAATTTCGTGAATCTTTGAAAATGCACAAAATAACTGGAAAGATGCTACAGGCATTAACAGAAAAGACATATATAAGAAAAGAAAAAGCAGTTATAAATCAAAATGATCAAAATAAAACATTTCCATACTACAAAGGACCACAGTGACTCAACATAAAAATGAGATTTGAAAAGAGAAAAATAAGAAATGCAAGCAACCAAATAAAGACATGCATATACCAATGCAACACCTTTGCCAAAACAATATGCAAAATTAGACCAGAAAAAATGGTAAAATTAGCAAAAATATTATTTCTGTCATTAGAAAAAAGGTGGACAAAATTAAGCAAAATCTATTTTAGACAATAAGCAACAAACATTACAATTTAATTAAATAAAGCGAGATACAAAATGAGTGAAAGGACCCAAATGAGTCACAATAGGACTGAGTTAATGAAGACAAGACATAAAACAACTAACCAGAATGACGAAAGCAGACACAAAAAGACATAAAAAATGACCAAATAAAGGCATGCCTATAATGCTATAGACCACGCATAAACAGCAAATCTCCTCAAACTAAATAAAAAGAAAAAAGTCCCAAAGGAAGAGAAACTGAATCATGTTGAACTCATGTTGTTTCAGATACTGTACACATCATTCCTGAGTAAACAGCCTGGTAATTGGGCTCTCCTGTCAGAGGCGACAGGTCTCCCTCTGAGATACATAATGACTTTATATGTAATCCTGTTCATACCTAACTGAGATCAAACAGCTTCAGCTCTCACCTGCGCTCACACACAAACGCACCACGGAGTGTTAGCGGAGTTTTAATTACTGAGACTCATTCCTGATTTAAGGATCTCAAATTATAAAACTTTCACAGACTGTAATTAACTGTGTATTTGAACGCAGCGTGAAAACACACAACACAAATCAGCTGAGACATTTGAATAAGTAACTATATATTTTTATATATATTTAAGAATATAATCAAATATAAAGCACTAAAGCGCATCGTCTGGTTTTCACAGTCCCCGTAAACCGTGTCTCGGGATAACTGAAGGGTCTGTCCGCGCATACGCAGGAACCAGCTGAGTTACTAAAGCAAACGGCTTGTTATGACAGTACCTCGTCCTGCTGAGAGTCCTTCGGCTTCTTCTTGGTCGGGTCTTTGGACGCCGTCATCGTACCGGAGTTTCTGCTTCGTGTCTCTGTCTGAATCAAGCGTCTCTCCTAATAATAACGTCCAAAAACCTCTCGGCGCGAGACATTTTAGCAGCAGAGCGTCAAGTTCCGCGAGACGAAAACAAACTTCCGGTGTGAGCTTCAAAATAAAAGTCAACGCTTATTAATAAAGCAAGTGCCAAAGTGACTCTTGGCCAAAGTCAAAGCCAAAGTCCTGTGTGTTTCATTTTTCAACCCTCTATTAAATGCTTTTTCCTCATTTCTTTTAGGCGACTTTAATTTTTCACTGTTTAGGTTTGTTTTAAAGAAAACCGCTTTCCAAATAAAATTAACTCTTTCTTATTTCGTTGTACTCACGCAACAGGAAATGATTTTTTTTACCACATTTTCATCAGCTTTTATTTTTTAAATTAAGACAACGTCCGGTGTCCTCTACGGCACTGTCCATGGTGCTTAAAGATTTGTTTTTCCGTTCAAAGGGTAGCCATCAAATAAACATATTACTACAAGCACTCAGAATTTCTGATCATAGTAGTATTAACCAGTAGTTCTCTGGGCCTTTTATTCGTTTACACCACTTAATATTGACATATGAGTAATTTAAATATTCTGTCTCTCCCTGGACAGTCATTCCTTAAATTTGTCATCAGACAGTTCTAAATTGCATCCAATATATTGAGCTAAATCAAATTAAATTGAGCTGAACAGACTGATATGAAATTAAATTGAATTAATTAAATTAAATCTGTTTGTCTTTATACACTTCTAAATTGAACTGAATTAAATGACATTCCAAGTTAAATTCACTTAATCAAATTAAAGTTCCTCTTTACAATTACAAATTAAATCAAATAAAACTACAATGAATTTAATTGAAATGAACAGAATTAAATACAATTTAATAAAGTTTATCTTTATCCTTAGACATTGTCATCTAATGACCTGAACTACCCATGACCCTATTGTCCAAGCGCAGTTAAATATAAATGAAAACATTTCAAACAACTTCATGACTTTTCATTGTCACCATATACAAAAAAAGGCTCAAAAAAGTGCTGGATATTTACTTAAAAACCCCTAACAACATACTAAAGAATCACATTTTAAATAACAAGTTGAAACAAAACTACAAAAAAAGCCAATATTTTAGTCATTAACTGAACCAAAAGTTAAGTTTTCAGCCTTATTTGTAGCAATCTCTCTTTAATATTCTACGTAATCTTATTGTTTAAGGTTCAATCCCCAAGCATGATAACTGTACCAATGGCTTTCCAGTGAGGTTGTACAGCAGCGTAATAATCCATGGAGACTTACAGAGAGTGTGTGTAGCGCTCTTTGTGATATTTTTACCTCTGATGATGTCACACTACTTTTTCTACAGTATCACTTCAGGGACTAAGAGCCCTTCTGTGATTTCAAGTGTTGGAGCATCCCACAGTATAAATTATGGGATTATTGCTCCCCACGTCACTGGAAAATAAAGCGGACCGAGGCATCATCTGGGATGCCTCCAGACTAGAATGAGGGAAGATGAGATCAGAAACCAGTAGATCAGTAACCAGCTGGCCTTTCCTGCTGCCAAGTGGCTGAATGAAAATGGATAGGTGTCATAGAGAAAGCCCTAAAGACACAACACACATTCACAAGCACATAATGTGCCCACTATGCCATCTAAAAATAATAATGATAACAGGGGGGAGGAAAATGGAAAAACCATGCAAATGAAGATGGAGGAGACATGCTAGTCTGCTGGTATTTGTCTCCTAATGTTTGAGTTATGAGTATGAGAACAGAAAAATTACAGTCTGTTTCTTACATCTATTTAAATAGTTAAAAAAAAAGTAATTGTTAGAAAGCCCTGCCCCTTTCTGATGTCTATTCTTGGTGTGTCAATCCTGCAGCACATAATCTGTGTAGGCAGGACTATCAAAATATCTGAATGATCATTTCTGAAGCTTTTTCATAAAGCCCCAAAATACGCAGCAAATTCAAAACGACTTGATTTAAGCCTGATTATTATGAACCATCTGCCATTAATATTAATTATAGCGTGTAGTAGAAGGACTGTTCTTCTGCTGCCACACAGCCTTGTTACATCATTTTCCCAAGTGGTCACTTCTGGCATTTAACATCTGCCATAAATCTTGTTATGAGAATCCACGTGCCTGAAGAGTTTCTTTATTAACTGGGTGAAAAAGATTCATGGGACCAAACCACCTTACTGTGTCATCACATTGCAAAGTACTTATGACACGACTAAACAAAAGCAGTGACATATTTATATTCATGCATATTAATGACATAAATTTGCTTAAATAGAGTCTTTACTAGTTTTAAAATGCTTAAAAAAATGCTCTGATTTGTTGGAGCGGTTTGCTAGTATTGATTTGTGCTTTAACTTATTGCTTGGTCAGGTTCAGACGTTAAATCTACAAGGTTAGGTTTAGTAAAACACGATGGCTTGCTTTAAAATAGACATTGTCTTAGGATTTCCTGCTTGTTTAAAATATTTTTCTATTATATTTTGTTATTATTCCTAATAAAAATTGCTGCAAAAAGCACAAATGTGGTGAAATGATTATTATTATTATTGGAACTTTGATATAACCAGATAATAACCCATTGAGATTATCTCTTTGACAAAGGTGACCTGGCCAAGAGGCCGGCAGCAGACAGAATGAAAAACTATAAAATTTAAATATGATACACAGGCATAAACAATCAAAAGATAAGTTGAAACTTAAAAACGTGAGCATTTCTCAATGTTCTCACATTGTTTTGTTTTTTTTTGTTTGTTTTTTTTTTTTGTTTTGTTTTGTTTTGTGTGTGTGTGTAAGAGGCAGTTAAAATATCAAATGTAAAGAGATCAGACAGCTCCAGGTGTTTGTTCCAGTCTGATGGTTTGTAAATAAGAGCACAGGACATCCCAGTTTTTAACCCTTTTTAAATATCTTCCCAAATAAATAAATATATTCCCAAAAAAAGTGAGCAGCAATCAAGCTAGTAGCTTTTGTTGCACTAGCTAACTAAGCTAGGCAGGCTAATTAAGCTAACAGGCTCTGTGGTACTTTTAAACATAATATATATAAAAATACCATTTTAAATATATAGTTTCATTTTTCTTGTGATTTTTATTTTTTTATTTTTATCAAACACCAACAATATTAAAGCTCAATTTCAAAAGACTGAAGCTAAAGCTAACAAGTTAAAGTAGAACAGTTACCAGTCTGATCACTGAAAAAACGTGACAATAATGATAAATCATATTTTGCAGTATAACAAAGTAAAATTGTACATGAATATAATACACCAAAGAAACATTTTTAAAGGGGATTTTTGAGCATATCTCCACAAAATGCTTTGAAGTGAAGCAATTAATTGGCATAACATGATCAAAGGATGGCTGATGAGGCACAGGCCTGTAAAAAAAAACGAATTCATAAAAGGCAATGGCAAACTGGACACAAAACCTAAATCCTTTCACACATAGAGGTTATTAAAGTGGACAACTTTTCAAAAAGGATACTTGCATAGGTGTCTATATTTTTCTACTATTGGCCTGTGTATGGGTAAAAATTGTATACTTCTTATTACGTTTGTGTAATGTGGCTATTTTCCATTTGAAGTAATATTTTTTAGTTTTAGAGGGTCGACAGCAATAGAAATGATGGAAAGTCATCCCATCATGGGCAGTGATGTTGGACTAAACTTGACATGGACTATTTACTATTTACGTAAGTACAGGGAGCATAAATAGTCCCCAACTCCTCCAATTTAAGAATAAACTTATTAATTTTATGTATTTTTTAGTTAATGAATTTAATTTACCATTTCTTTTTCATGGGCAACTACAAACACTGCTATATATCTTTTTGAAGTATATTAAAAATATAACCATTTTCTCAATTAATATAACAGGACATTCAATACTAGAATGGAGTTAATTAAGATTTTGATGTGAAGGTTAGATCTATGTCACATAAACACCGAATAGTGTTGTTTATAAGGCAAAAATCCAGGTGATGAAGCAGTTTCACTCTCCCGTTGTGCTGCATTATGATTGATTAGCTTGTCACAAGAAATTTGTGTTGAATCCCCGCTCTGATTCACGGGCATGCTCCTCTTTATTTGAGGCGTGCAACATTATTATGTGTCAATTACACTCAGTAGGCAGGCTGTCCTACAGAGGATATTGATGAGATTTAGTCTACCAGACGTAACTGACACAGGGGCATTACACTAATTATTATAGATCAAGGTCAGTTTGATAGTCATGCTGAGGAATTAGAAAACATCTAAAAAAATATATATTTAGATCAAGGCTCATTTTTTTGCGCCTTATCCACTAAAAAATCAGATAAATTAATCTTTATTTACGCTCAGATTCATCTCAGCATAGACTAATGGATCTTTTCTGGTCTTTTCAGCTACCTCCCAGACCCAAATGCATGTTTAAAAGACAATAATATCAGCTTCAAGGACTGTAGTTGTAACATAAATGCACGTGTTTAAACATGAAAGAAAAGGACCAAGCAGCAATAACGTTCAGACAAAGACATGAGGAGAGGCACAAGGTCGGAGAGCTGGGAGTAAGGGAAAATAGCTGTGTCGCTGATTGGAAATTCAGAAAATAAAGCAAATAAGAGGAAAAAGGCTGAGGGAGATGGAAGCTGTGGAGGAAGGGAGGCAGATTGAAGGTGGATGGAAGAAGAAAAAGAGGCAGGAACAGATCCTCAGAGCTTGATTTGGACTCTCTTTTTGTCTCCATTAAAAATTTAACAGATGGAATCAGAGACCACATGGAAGTGATCTCTCGCTGACCTCTGCCGGTGTTTGGGAAGTTCACTAACGTCCCCAAGGCCCAGAGTCTCTCCACTGCTATCACACTACAAGCTTCTCTGCCCGTTGTCTAACAGCATTCACATGTCTGCGCTGAAATCATCGACCACTTTGAAATCTGCATGTTAATTATTGTCCTTGTTTCTCTTTTGCTGTAAAATAGACTTTGTATGCTACCAATAACTCAATTTTCAACACTCCTAACACAGATTTTACATTTGTGCTCTGGATTTTTTATAAAAATACATAAGCCACAAGTTTAAAAAGAAAGAAATAAGAGTTGAGTTTGTCTGAATGAAGCACAAGCCAAAACATGCCTGTGCTTCACTCTGGATGTCTAAGCAGAGCTGGATTACACCTGGGATGCCAGATGAATATAATTAACCTGCTGCATGGATGGGAGCCTGCAGGGCTCTGAGACTGGACCCACTGAGTGATGGCTGTCTTGTCTTTGCAAAGACTGGTGCAAAGAAGAATTCTATAATGTAGTTTTTTATGCAGGAGAAGTTTTAGTTTAGCATGGGTGAATGCAGATAGTTTGTTTTGTTTTTTTATCTTTTTTATTTGTAGCTTTTACCTACTAGCAGTTGTAGTTTTAACCCCTAAAGGCCCGACCCATGAAAAAATGGTAAGAAAAGTCACATTTTTTAAATATGAGGTCGTTATTTGGCCCTTGAACAAAATGTAACAACAAAATTAACATTTTTGGGGGGTGTCTACCATTTATTACCATGTGATAGTTTAAAAATATTATAATGTGGTTTTGTGTCACGTTGGGCTCTTATGGGTTGAGCAGTAAAACTGAATATTTTGGAAAATGCCATGACAGTGACTGAAACATTTAGGAACTTAAAACCCATAAAATGTTTTTTTTTTTTTGTTTGTTTTTTTTTTTTTGTTTTTTTTTTTTTTTGTTTTAGCAGTGGCAGACTATGTGACACTATATCTCTGTCAGAATATGGGTCAATTATTCCTTTGTTGTCATGGCAACAGCAGGTCACTTTGGTCCAGACAACTTCTGGTCACTGCACATTTTCTCTTTCAGAATTTTCTATGTAATGGCCTGTTGTTCAAAAAAATTTAATCCGGATAAAAACTATCTGGATTTGGGAATCCCATTTTTCAGGACAGCAGATCATGTGATCCAGCTTACTTTTACCCCGTTTGTTCAAAACAACGTTGAATTGGATCACCCTGATTCACCAAATCCGGATTTCCAGCATGTAAATCAATGTGGGCTTCCGGCTATGTGAAGAACAACATGTAGAAGAGCCCGTATGGGGACACTTTAGGTACTTTTCACTGTGTGACAACACACAGGAAATCATGAACATCCACTTCTGTGTATAATTTTATGATTTCTCATCGGAGCCACAGAACTAGTCCATTAACAGCTACATTGTGGATATTATGGGAACGTCTTAAATAAAAAAAAGTGCAATGTCCCTGTCTGTGACAATGTTAATGATGCACCTGAGCCCCATGTCGAGGAACCGGACCAAGCTCCGGCTTTCTGAATGAGGGACGGACAGGATGTGTAGTAATGGATGCAGTTGTTAGACATTATTTGTGACAGGTTCTTTTCTGATAACGCGGTGATGACTGACAGGAAAATGGATCGATATAATTGTTTTTGTTTGGGTTTATTTCATGAGGACAGGTGTTATGTTTTATTTTTGCTGTGCTATGCTGACAGGCTTAATATACTACTTTATCTACTTTATCCCGATTAAACAAGTCAGGTGAAACATATAAATATTAGTATATGCACTGCCTGAAAAGATAATATTGTTTGATCAAATTTGAGGTTCTATCGCATTTTCACCCCGAAATCCGTCTTGTAATCCTACCCTTTGCAGGGATCAGGGTAATCCTGTTTTTTTGGATCAAAGTTATCCAGATCCAATTCAAAAGTTTTGAACAACCCAAACTGAGGGTTTTATCCGGATAACAACCAGGACTGGATCACGTGATCTAAGCCGAAATTTACTTTTTGAACAACCCATTTTCAAGCTCTGATCCTATCTGATAATCAAAATCTGATCAGATTACGTTTGAACAACCAGCCCTAGAGATAGTTGTGTTAAGTCATCTTGATCATGTCTACATGGCTAAAAGTTGCTGCCATGTGATTGGCTGATTAGATTGTCGTGTTAACGAGGAATTGAAGTGGTCAGTGAGTGTAAATGTAAAGTCACAAGCTGACTGCAGTCAGGAATAAAAACATTACGATATATTTTGGAAAGTACTGCTACATAAAACACTTCAATGCCATAGAAACCTGACACAAAAAGCAAAGAGAGATGGACCTCTGGTTAGTGGGGTATGTGAAAATAAGGTGGTTTTATTGTATGTCAAGGATGTCCTAATAACTCACCAAACTATCTAATTATCTTCAACCTTGTCCATTTTCATGAGGAGGAGGTTTTTTTATGTTTTGGTTGGTTGTTGTAAACAGTGCTTTGTGGACACGAAAAGAAAAGAAAAAGAACATTTTAAAACCTAACCTTAAACAGCTGCATAAAGGCATAAAATTATAAAATTATGACTCTTTTGAGCCCAGATTAGTTTCGCATCTGTTTTTTAAAATCGTAATATGCCAACCTTTGTGTTTCATGGTCAAAAGTAACACAAATTACTCCATTTTCAACCTTCATAAATGTTCCTAACCCACTTCTTTCTTTGCCAATCACTCCATGTCTTTGTGTTACATTACATAAAATTTTCCCAAACATTATATTGTACAACTGTATCGTACTTAAAGATGTAGCGTAATGTCCCACAGACTGTCAGGTCTCTAAAGGGCTCTTGAGCCCCATTCTGGTATTATTACAATTTGTATATATGGATAAATTTATTTCAAATTTTGTTATAAGATTGGTTTTACAACAATTTAATTTGTAAATTAAATAACTGTATTATGTAAAATATACATAGTAAAAAAACAAATAAGACCTTTTAAAAAGAAATAATTGACTATTTAACAAAGCCAAGAGGAAAAAATGTTTTGTATTTCCGATTATTTCAACACAGTTTCCAGGATCCTTATTTATAGTGAATGTAGCAGAAACTCTGCTTCATTACATAAATAATATGAAATGGACTGAAAAGCTCCAAAAGGACAAAAGAGATTAAACTTAAAAGTGAAAATAGTTTCAAGTAATGGCATTAATATTGACTTTTTGTTCATTTTAAATTGTTTTTCTCTCTGCAAGAGAAACCAAAAACACTGATCTTCTGCTTCAAATTTCCTGCACAAAGACAATACAGTTAGTGAAAGTGTGATGCTGCCCGATGCACATGCAACGCACCTGGACGTTTCAATCTATATGCAGGGATTGCACAAAAATAAACCTGTTAACTTACAAAAAAAAAAAAAAATCATAGAATCCTAAACCAGTAAAATATGCTATCAAGTGAGCAGTGGGAGCTGTCGGGTAAAAAACAACCTTAACCTAGAAAAAAGTGGGCCAAGGTTGAGTGACTGACCCACTAACCAGCCTGAGGCCTTGCAGAGCTTCATCCTGCTGAGTGTTTGGAGGAAGACGATGTTACTCCGGGGATAAACAAACTACGGTCTGGTTCAGAGACTCAGGAACCGTGCAGGTCTAACAGTTTGACTCCAGATGTCTGTTACACACGCAAACATCTTGCAACAAACCCAAGCTGCTTTATTTTAACACCGTCTGCACTCCGAACCCATACACAGAAAAGTTAGGTTTTATTAGAGAGATTAAATCACTCATGTACCAGTTCAAGTCTGGCTGCTACCAGCTGGAAGGAGAGCATGGGGGAAGATTTAAGATACGTTATATTTTAAGCTTTAAAAAGTGGTTTAGTAATTACAATGTTCCCTTAATTTGCATGTGTGGTAAACAAAAGTAGCATGTATGGAAATATCTCTGCTGTTTATTGCATAAAAATAATGTGAAATGTTGTTGCTGTAATGTGGAATAAACACAGTCTACATTCGACTCTACTATTATTCTCATGATGTCATGTAAAAACTGACAAACTACACCATATCCTCCTCAGAAAAGCATCTTCAAACAAAAGCTAGTGGATGTGTGAGTTTCCAGATTTACTGTTTGCTGTGGACTTTACAACACAAACATCTTATGTTTAAATCTCACAAAAACACTTCTTATAGTGTGTTACACCCTCACAACAACAGCCTGACACACTTCAGGTCCCAGAGGACGTGTTACTGTTTCTCTGAGCTTTAGTTCTCTGTGGAGGCAGCAGACTCTCTTGGGACATGAAAGAAACGACTGCCTCTCTGACGGAGGTCCTTCAGCTTGATTTCATGCCTTATTATGCACTGAAAGACTCGATCTCATGTAGACAGTACTGTGCAAGAGTCTTCAACCACATCACATTTCTCTATACCTGGAGGTAGGTGTAGTGATTTGTTGAAATATGTGCAGATTTAAATAGAAATCCAGTTTATAAGACAGCAATGGTTTGTTTTAACAAGCTTAAAAGTGAATATTTGGTTTGAGCAGCTTTATGATTCAATGCAGTTTGACCCCTTTTTTTCTCATTTCTTTAAGTAATCTTCAGGATTCTTGAAGGACTTCTGTTCTATTCCTGTTAGGTTATTTCATACTACTTCAAAAACACTAAGGTCCAGGTTCTGGGAAGGATTTATCAAATCTGTTGCCACTTTTTAGTCCAGTTCTTGTGTCATTTGGTTTTTCCCTATTAACTTTAAATACAGAGAAATACCAATAAAATTACAGAATTGAAAAACAGATTTACATGTCGAATGTAAAATGACATGAAAAACCTCTAATGTTTTATATTATGGGAAATATTTTAATAGTTTGTTACATGGTTTTAAGAAAAAACTGCTAAATTTCACTTTAAATCAAAAGATGTTGCCTAGAGGTTAAAGAGAAGAACTTGGGTGTGCTAAAGTCTTTCATTAAAGATTAAAAAGCCAAAATAAAACTAAAGATCCAGGAAAAAACTACATTTTTCCTGTTGGGTTTTTACAATGTTTTGTTTTAGTTTAGTTTTCTTCTGATGCCCCAGCTGCACCCTGGAATATTACAGCTTTGTTTTTGTTGTTTTACACCCTACCTAACCCTTCTGTCCCTGTTTCCTTCCCTTAGGAATGGCTTTTTGATGGCCACCCTTCAATGGAGACCATTTCTGCGGAGGCTTCAGCCAACAGTATATGGGTGAACTGAAGGTCCAGATGCATCTCAGGTCCAGGATTTGTTCTTATTTCTTCAGGACATTACTTCGAGATCCTCCTCATCCGCTCTATATGCTTTTTTAGCCCTCACTTGTTGCAAATATATCTTTTCTGTCTGTTAAACTGTGTTATCTTTGGTGTTTTTTAGAGATGCAAATAAAAAAAATAGAACAATAATGTGTCTTTGTGATAGGCTGCTTGCAGAAAAGAGCTTAAAGGTCCCATTTAAAATGGGCTCTTTGGTAAACTAGCTCATCTCTTGTGTTAGGACACTTTTTTATTCTTTAATGATTCATAGGTCAAAGTTAAGTGGCTTAAGAAACACATTCTTCTTATAATGAAGAAAAACTTTGAAGACTGCTTATAAAGGATTAAAATGGTCAGACTGTTTGAACGCAAAATATTCTTCAAAAAAGGGATTAAACTGAGACATTACTTAAAAAAAAAAATAAATAAAAAAATCAAGTTCCAGCTTTGACCAGAAGGCTGCTGAAGGCCCTTTAACAAAAACCTATCTATAAATAAGAGCTTATTGGCATCTCACCTCCAGGAACCTGAGCTCTTGGTCCATCATGTTGACGTCTCAGCAGGACGAACACTCCAACGAACCAGCAAGCTCAGATGCTCCTTCAGGTTTTATAGTGGCAACGTGGTCCAGACACAGTGAAGAAGTGTCTGCTCTGTCAAACAGTTGAGTAAAACTGAAGCCTATTCTCCTGCTTCTGTCATATCTGCCAAGCTTCTCTATCCTGAGTAAACAGACATCCAGCGCACACACATGCACACACAAAAACCCTCTGTTCTGATTTTACTACTGAAAAAATGGTGTCTTTCACAAGTGAAATCAGTCAACCCAGTTTCGCTTGGCATCATTAGTCTGATACTCTGTGTCGGGGGAATTCGTCCGAAGAAGATGAATTTACTCGGTTTCTGTGTTAGAGGGCTAAATTGGAGAAAAATGGGTTTTTAAATAAAAAGAAAAATTTAACAGTTTAAGCTTTTGTTTGCTGAATTAACAAAGTCACATAGTGGTGTGGGCCGCACATTCATTTAGAGACAAATTTTATTAGATTAAGTGTTTTAATTTAAAGAGGTCATGCTCTGCTTCCCTTCAGTCCACCGTTCACTTTATAAAAATGTTTAAAAACCTTTCACAGATACCATTTTTGTTCCACTATCATTTGTACAGACTGATCTTTTTATACAGCCAGCTGTATTTACGCTGTACAAACTGTTTTATCTCTGCGCCATCTGTACATACAGTAATTATTGACTTTCATTTTTGTTTTGTTTGTTTTGATCACTTCTACTTGTACTGTAAGTTCTTTTGCAGAAAAAAAAATGATTAACTTAAAACAAAAAGTAACAGGGGATTCCTCAGCACTTAAACCTTTTTTTAATTTAGAAATGCCATTATGAAGCTATAAAATAATGTAATGGATTTTTTTAAGTTACAATATATAAAAGGAACATCTGTTGTCCTTAAAGGCATCGTTTTAATACATTTGCTTAAAGAAATTCTCTATGTATTGCCAGGATAAACATTCACAACTAAGTTCATAGTTTTTATTGTTGTCACAAGAAAATTTTTATTAAGGTCCTCTTTTCCTAAAAATCTGCTTTCTCAACTTAACATGACTGCTGTGTTTCTGCAGAGTAACTCAACCACAGAGAGGCAAAGTCAGACCTACAAAGACCTTTTTTACTTCTAATAGTCCGCTAGACTCAGTACAATTGGAGAATTGGTTCAACTGGGGGTTGCAACATTCAGTCTGAGTTTGCTTTCACACTGGACTCAAACAAACAAACCACCTCAGGTGGTGCTGCACCAACAACTACTGAAGGAGAATACAAGGCAAACTACAAAAAGGAAAACTCGCTCATCTATCAGTAATTGCAGGACAACTTTAAATTCTGCCACATAAGTTAAAGTCTACTTCCAGGTCTCACCAGGGTATTCTGGTCCTACACAAAACTGCTGTGTTGAACCAAAGTATACAGTATATATCTGCTCTGCTGACAACATGTCACAAAGACTTTTACAATCATCTGGACCAAGTTTGCTTTCCACCCTGAGACCTAAACCTAATTTGGTTTTATGCTTCTAATATCTGGAACAAACAATCAGAAAACCTAATATCTGATCTAAACTTTTTTTTTTTTTAATAATTTCTTAAATTTTTTTGTTTGTCACCATCTTTAATTAAGCTAGATATTTTCTGGCGTTTTCTGCTGGCAAGTTTATTTTTTCTCATTCAGATTGACCAACATTATACTTTGGTACTCTACCAACGTACAATATCCATTTACAGTATTACAAGGGCTTAACTGCACGTTTCAAAGCCACCTACTAGTCTGATCTAATCTGTTCCAGTGATGGTAAACCAAAGCTGTCTTCAGTGGTCAATAAAATTCTCCAACCCCCAGACTCCCTCCCCTCCCACCTGCACTTATTCAACACCAGCTCAATTATGATTTCTCATCTGGCTCCTCTTATGACCGTTTAACACCCTCTCAGTTATTTAGGTTATTTAGACCTCATCTGTAAGTTCAACCCCTTTCCTACATTGTTGGTTAAATCCTGCATTATTGATCTGTTCTCACTTTTTTCTACCACTTTTTTCATCCACTCCTCACTCACTACTAGAACGGTTCCTCTTTTCTTTAAAACAGCAGCTGTTTCCCCAGTACTAATAAAAAGTGGTTTAGATCCCAAAAACTACAATCATTTTCGCCCCATTTCTAACCTACCTTTAATTTCCAAAATTCTTGAAAAAATAGTTGCCACTCAATTCCACATCCATTTGAGCCAAAACTCTCTATGATCAGTTCCAGTCTGGTTTTTGCTCCCGCCACAGTACAGAAATTGCTGTCATTAAAATCACCATATGACCTGCTGATTCTGGTTTACTCACTATCCTCAACCTCACTGACCTGTGTGCAGCCTTTAATGCAAATTTACACTCCTCAATAGATTGTCTTCCACTGGCATCTCCCACACAGCTCTGCACTGGTTTCATTATCATTCAGGCCACACTCAGTTCATCCAAATCAAGTCCGTTAGATCCCACCCCTCCTCCATTACATCTGGTGTGCCCCAGGGCTCAGTCCTGGGTTTTCTTCTCTTAGCAATATTTTCCGTAAATACAACATCCATTTTCATTGCTTCATCAGCAAGCAATGAAACCCACCCAGCTCTACCTCTCTAGCAAATCTGATTCCAACCCATTCCTTCCTTCAGTATTTATTTTACGTTCTGAAACTAAACAGCAGTAAAAGAGAAATTCTCGTCATTGGAACTACATCTATGATTTCTAAGGTTAATAGTTTCCCTATCTCCATCAATGGTTCTTCAGTGCCCCCCTCCCTTCAGGTTAAGTGTCTGGGTGTCATCCTTGACAGTGCAATATCATCTCAAGCTTAGATCAGTTATGTCACTCGGTCCGCACATTTGCATCTACGCAACATCTCTCGTCTCCGCCCCTTCCTCACCAGGCGTACTGTTTCCATTCTTTTCACAGCCTCCACAATGGATTACAGCAATTCGCTCCGCTTTGGTCTTCCTCAGAAATCCCTCACAAGGTTTACATGGTCCAGAATCCTACAGCAGCTGCACTGGCTCCCAGTTAAATCAAGAATAGAGTTCAAAGTTCTTCTACACACATTCAAAGCCATCCACAACCTTGCCCCTCCTTGTCTGTCAGATGTTGCCACCTCCTCCCGCTCCCTCGGGTCTTCCTCCTCCATCCACCTCACTGTGTGCTGTGGATGGAGTCTCAGCACCATGAGGAGAGCATTCAGCCGTTCTACTCCACACCTCTGGAATCCACTCCCACCAGATACCGAAACATAAACTCTCTTCCTCTGTTTAAATCCAAACTAAAAACTCACCTCTTCAAGATAGCACACACTCTGTAGTTACATTCTCCTTTGTTTTTATCCCTGTATGTGTGTGTTCCTTTTAAATTGCTGTTTTTATGTAATTGTTTCTTTTATTGTACAGCAGCCTTGGGTAACTTGAAAGGCCCTTTTAAAAAAGCGTATTATTATTATTATATTGTTTTTTTTTTTTTTTTGTTTTCATTTTATTCATTTTAATAATATTAATCTAGTGTTGTCTAGCACTTGTCCTGTCCCAGGTTTATATTGTTTTTTTTATTTTTTGTTTGATTTTTTGTTTTTATCTTTACTTGCACTTTTGCTTTTTTATTCTTATACTGTTCACAGACTAAACATGGAGAAGCAGCATTTAGCTGTTGTGCTGCAAACAAGTGGAACAAACTGCCAGTGGAGATTAAACTTTCACCAAATGTAGACTTTTTTAAATCCAGGTTAAAAACATTTCTTTTCTCATGCACCTATGCATGAATTCGGCACGTTAATTTTTTGACTCATCTTGCTTTTAATCATTTTAATGTAATTTACAATTTTATTGTGATTCTTGCTGTGTTTTGCTGCCTTTTACTATTTCTTAATATTAGCAATGCTTTTAATGTTTTATGTAAAGCACTTTGAATTGTCCTGTACATGAAATGTGCTATACAAAATAAACTGCCTTGTCCTGCCTTGCCTGATGTAAACCCTCACAAGTCTATTATTGGTGTAGATTTCTTGCGTGCTAATCTCTGAAACCAACCAGTTATCCAACATAATAATTTGGTGACTGAAACAAAGACCAAACTCAAGTTTAGCTATATATTTATATCATATATATATACTCTGTTTACAACACTTTTTAAACCTTTAATAAAAGGATTAAAACTGCAAATATCCAACTTGTTAATCAAGGTACAGAAAGGCAGCAGGAAATACAGCAAAAAGTGAGAAAATCCTAAAGAGACCTCATTCCAGATGGAAGGATTCAAGCTGCAGAACAGGAGTTCAAAGTCAACCCAAACCACTTATGCAGATTATAGAAATTAAAATAAGAGGAGCTGTTGCACTGAAGCACTTGTCTTTGACTGACACTGACTTTTCCGGCAGCAACGGCAGCATCATTAGAATTTAAGCTCATTAGAGTTTTAAAGTCATGAATAAAGACCCATTATTCATTTACTTCCAGGCACAGATAATCCTTTGTTATTAAATTGCATTGACCGTTCTTTTAGCCCTGTAATATCTCCAAAATCTGGAAGAAAAATAGTCAAAGCTTTCAAAAAACTTAAAATTTCATCAGTTCTCATTGGGACTGAGAATCAATCAATCAATCAATATGTCATTCAACCCAAAAAGCAGTACCTATAAACGCTCATGCATAAGAGTTTCATCACGAGAAACTTAAGGAGTGGACTGGACTTTCCTGCAATACCACTTTCTACCACTTGGTGGTGAGTCACTCAAGTGTCTAGACTGCCCTGGAGCCAACAGAAGAAGAAGCAGTAGTCAATTCTGAGCATTTGAGAGCCGGTGACATCATTACCAGGTAGTTGATGTTTCAGTTCCACCAGCTCGGAAAAAATGCACACCTCCAAAACAGACAACTTGTGAGCATCTACAAATGTGATATTACGATAGAAAATCACAAACCCTTTGTAAAAATTTTACTGTGAGAACACAAGTCAATTTTGGTGGTAATGATCAATAAACTGTACGTTTTGCTGCGATTTTTCACAAATAAACCTGCCCTAACAACGTCATTATCAACAACAGCTCAATGTTGTTTCCATTAGAAACTTAACAGACATTAAACATATTAGGAAAAAAATTTAATAGATGATATGGACTACAAGTGGTACTGGGCGCAACCATTTTATTCTTGAATCTCAGGTTCCTCTGAAACTCATGAGTTTACGGAGTCATTTCCAGCAAAAATTCCTCGGATTTCCGGGTTTTAAGGATAACGGGAACACACAATGAGTGCTAGCATCAGCAAACTCACAAGTTGCTAGCTAACAGCAGAGGCTAACTTTACCTCTAGGAAAAAGTTGGAATGTGCCTTAAGAGCCCATAAAACGTCGACTTACTGCAGAAACTATGAAAGAAAAAATAAAACAACTGAAATAAACAAAAGACTTTTATGTGTTTTTGTTACTGCCAAGTTAAAACCGGGAAAATAATGCTCAGCCAAGTGTGGATGGGTTTGGTAGATGGAAAAATCTTTCAGCACACTTGAGACAACATAAAAAGTTTGCTGAACACACCACTAACACGCCAATCATTGTGGGCTTTATTTTTTAGTTAGAACGTTTAGGCAAAATTATCCTCATCTCCTCATATTAAAGATTTCTTTAAAATACTTCCTGGATCTAGGCGGTGATTGAGATCACCCCCAAAATCGAATCACTTGTTCTTTATTCTATTTCTGAGATTTCCTGAAAGTGTCATCAAAATCCATCAGTAACATTTTGAGTTATGTTGCTAACAGACCAACGCCACCCCATAGATGACCTCCGCCTTGGTGGAGTCCTTGTATTCACAGTTAGGGCGATAATATGAACTTTGTTTCCGGTCAGAGAAATATGCTCTAGAGAGGAGATATCATTTACTTTTATTATTTTTTTTTTATTCATCAATACTGATGAAACATAACCTGAGAGCGTGGGGGTGTGTGGTCTCCAAACAAAACGTACATTGAAGCCAAAATTCGATAAGTTTGACACAATTCCTTGAAGGATTAACCAGCTAAAGAGGGGTAATTTACAGTATATTAAATAAAATACAAATGGGTGTCGCAACAATATCTTTAATTCTAATCAATGTATTAATATGAATAGTCACAATAAACCCCCCTTAACAGTCCTAAATATTTATTTGAACCAATGAAATCTTGTTCACTTGCATAGCAAGATACTGCTACATTGTGCTCTTAAATTAGCATGCAGCTACATGCTAATATCCCACTGTCAAGGAGGTGATTAGCTGCTTACAGACTTCTGTAAAATGCACTAAATCACATACACATTGTATCCACAATATGTTATCATGAAAATAAAGAACACTCAATCTTTGAGTTAACCTAATACCATTATTTAATAAAGGCACCGTCAGTTCACATAGCACATGCTAAATTTTCTCAATAACTGCTGACTCACTCCAATTTGCATCTGAACCACAAGGTGTCGTGTCATTTTTACTTCTAGAAAGTAAAACTTAATGTAAAAAATTCATCTTGGGACCCAAAATGTCGAAATCCACCAGTGGATAACAGAACAGAACATATTTTTTTACAGTGATAACACAGAACCCATAAGGAAAAAGGCTTTTAATGCTAAAATGCTTGCTGAAGTTAACTACACCTAAAGGTAGCTGTGCAGGCAGTTTTTCTGTAATTATCATGAGATTATTGTTTGTGTAGCTCAGGTTACTTCTCATGCTCAATAATGTACGTTTCCTTATCAATTTTCCAAAGATGCTTGAGAAGAAACTAAGCTGCTTTAAAGCTAAGAAGAAAAGCTGCTAATGTAACATAGAAGTGGAGCTGTCAAAGAAACTGGAATTAACTACAAGTAAAAATGTGCCTTTATTTTCAGCAGCAGCCGCAACTCTTCAAAATGGCCGAGCATCACTATTGAATACGATAACAGAAGCAGCTGGTTAGAGCTGGTGTAATTTAGCTGTGTGTGTTCACCTGAGGGAAAAAAGTAGGAATTGTAATTATCATTAGCCCCTTTCTGTCATGAGGTTGGATTAAATGAAGAGAAAATTAACAAAGCAATTTCTTCAGGAGGATATGAAAGGACATTAAGTTAAAGAAATTGTCTGATATTTAAATTCAGTATCTATTAGTCACCATTATTTTTGATTCCAAACTTGTTTCCAGGATTAACTTCTATCTTTTATGTAGCCTCTGCAGTCCATTTCTCTGTCCTTGTATCTGTTAAATCCCACAGGAAGGTTATAAAATATAATATATCAGATTTAAATAGTTGACTCAAATGTGTTGCATTTGCCATCTGATATCACCATGAGGCGCTGTGCATGACACTCTCCCAGTGCTCAGGGAGAGGTTTTGATCAACTGGTTGAACAATGGACTTGCATACAATTACCACAGCCCCTCAAAGCAACCAGAGCAGGTTTGAATCCCAACTGGGAGCTTGTTGAAACTTGTCACCCCTAAATAAACATCTCAAAGCCTGAAACTTTTTTCCTTGTGCCCCCCATTATAGTCATGGTCAGCTGTTTTGTGTCTTTACCTCTTCACCTCGTCCCTCATTCTGACAGAATGCAGGTGTTGTGCCGAAAAAAGCACCCCCGCTGTGAAAAGCACCCCCTCAAGGAGCGCAGAAACAGCATCTTGCCTGTAGATGGCAAGTATTCTTTACCAAAAGCCTAAACCAACACGCTGATGAGGAAATATATACATATTACACAGAGGAAAGAAAAAAAACAATCAAAACATTAATGCTTAAATGGTCTGTATATGGTCACACAGAAATAATAGGACCAGCAGGGACAGATTTACTTGGGGGGTCATATTATTGCAGTGGGGTCTGCCAGAATATGCACCTTCTTCTATATCTTCCATCCACTTGCAGCCCCAAATTCACAACAGTTATTGATGATCATGGTCTGAGCATACTCTGAAAAGATCAAAATGCTGGGACTAGCAGGGACAGATTTACTGGACTTGCAATATCTATGTGATAAAATGTTTGACTGTCAGTTATTCCTAACACTTGGACACATACAGTACACATGAAAGCCACACAAATCACAACAGCCACTCATCAGCTTGCAAAATTACATTATTTGGATCTTCATTGGAAATTGGGGGACTTGTAGCGGGTACTAAAGCTGGTAAAATATCCATTAAGGCATAGGGTAGGCTAACCTACAAATGCATATTCTGGCAGCGCGGTCAGAAATAACTTAAAAAGCACTTAAAAATCACTAAATCACTTAAAGTGACCTCATGCCAGCTCTTCTACCTGTTGTTCTTCACATAGCCGGAATCCGGATTTGGTGATCCTGAAAAACGGGATTCTGGATTACAGTGATCCAGTCCAATGTTGCTTTGAACAACTGGGGTAAAAGTAAGTTAGATTACATGATCCGCCCTCCCGAAAAATGGGATTCCCAAATCCAGATAGCTTTTATCCAGATTAAATTTGAACAACCGGCCCTGTGAAATGTTCATGCTGTTTATCTGGAAAAATACGTCATTTAAACTTCCCCAAACTTCAAACTCCACGACAGTTTCGTCCATGTGACCATCAGGGCTCATTTAAGTTAAAGAGCTTAACAAGTCTGAGAAGAAAAGTTTTTGAGTTTTTCACACCCACTCCCTTTTTTCTTGACCCCTTCCAACCTCAGATATTACCACCTGGGGAGAAGTTGCGGATCACAGAGGTCATTACTGATTAAGAGAAAAGCTTATATTAACCAGAGGCATTACAGGCTGCTCAGCCCGTCCTTATCTCACTCTTTGCTTTTTATTCAGCTCCACGCTGGACCAACTGTGTCTGACAGCTGGTGGCAATTAACTGAACATTTAAATTTTTTTTTTTCTGCACTATTTCCTTTATTCATATAGAGTTTGAGGGAAAATTTATTTTGAAGACTTTATGCAAAGAGACCAATGTGTTTAATCAATGAAAATCAAAGAAATGGGGAATAAAAGATAAGTTCAGATGTGAGCCACAGCTGGTAGGAGGAAGAAATTTGACTCTTTCTTAAATAAATTGTAAAGTCGATGCCCACTAATGAGGAAGAGAAGCTTTACTAAACAGTATGTGGCTGGTTTTAGTGGTGTGAATGGAAAATGAAGGCATCTCATCATCTTTAATATTTGCAGAGATGGGTGGCATAAAAGCTGATGAATGCCAACATTGGAAATGGTTATTATTTGTACATTAATTGCTTTGTAGGAGGTTTAATATCATTAAACCCGCAGTTCACGCAGTTTACATCATGCTGTTGTGTAATGCATTATAAAGCAATGTTTTTATCTATTTGTTTAATATGTTGCCATGGCTGCTATGATAAGGACTTTTTCCCATATTTTGTATTGCCAGATATCCTTCAAACCCTTTTTTAAAATCATAGCCATTATTTCAAGCATGATTAAAATGAGATTTCATCTTCTTCTTTTAGGAGACAATCTTTACCTTAGACCCACAAAGGAACTAGTGATTACCAATACGGTTATTTTTAGTTATAGGAAAGAAGAAGTCTTCAACTTTGGATGTTTTATGACATCTAGAGGACTCGGACAAAAACAGAAAAACCGTAAAAAGTATGAAAACTCAGATTTCTACATTGGAAAGTACAAAATTCGTGTTTAACTGAAGGTTTTCCAGTGGTTTCTTGCTTAAAATACATAACATTTGCCAAGAACAGGTTTGAAATCCAGGCCCACCGAGGTCAGCACCATCTGGAATATTTGCTTACTACGTCTACGAATGACTAATTTAGTCACCACTACAACACTGTGAAGGTGAAACATACATTTCTTTTAAACTGAAAGTTTCCAACATACAAATACACCCATGAGCCACTTTATTAGATACACCTGTTCAATAGCTTGTTAACACAAATATCTAACCAGCCAATTACATGGCAGCATTTCATCACACGAAGACAACTGAAGTTCAAACTGCATCAGAATGAGGAAGAAGGGTGATTTAAGTGCCTGAACATGGCATGCTTGTTGGTCTGAGTATTTACTGGGATTTTCACACACAGGCATCTCTAGAGTCCACGGAGGAGAAGAAGAAGAAGAAGAAGAAGAAGAAGAAGAAGAAGAAGAAGAAGAAGAAGAAGAGAAACTACGGCTACAATTCACACAGACTCACCAGAACTGGACGGTAGAAGATGGAAAAATGTCTGATGAGTCTCCATTTCAGCTCTACATTGGCTCAGAATTTGAGGAAACATCAAGAAAACTTGGATCCTTCCTGACTTGTAGGTGTAATGGTGGTGTGGGGGGATTAATTATTATTATATGGGGGAAATAATTTGGGATTTTTTACAGTGTCCATCCTAAATCTGTTTATTACTCGTTTAGGTTCAGTTTTAAATTAACTTAATATACTTAGACATGTATACACTATATTTGAACACAGAGAGACCCAGAAAAAAAAGTCTCTGGATGTCATATTTTGTTAAGCTATCTGTGTGAAGTGAAATCCATCATTGTGCAGGGTTGTGTGAGCACAGTGGAGCCTCTAGGCTGCAGCCTTCACAACACTGACCTTCGTCTAGGCAATTATATTTCAGAACGGTCTAACCCGACATGATTCCTGAGGTGGTTTTTGGTACCACGTGAGCCACACTGTGACTCACTGACCCAAAAAATAAAACACATCTAAGTGAACGCTATCCTGTGTAACAAGGACAATAGCATTGTGAATGTATTGATGACAGAAATCTAAAAAAGAGGGGGAGATGGCATGCAACTGGCTTAAAATGTCAGGATTTATTTAAATGTTTTATTCATATTTAACAATATCTTGCTTATTTTTCCACATTTTTATTTCCAGTGCTTTTATTTATGCCTAAAGTACATGTGACCTCCATCTAAATGTCAGTGCAGATTCAGCTTGTGTAAGACTGCCCTCTGCTGGCTAAATTCAGCTCTGCACTCATTCACTTTTAAGTGCATGTCCTTGATTCAAACATTAAGTAACTTTTATGGAATCAGGTTATTCAGGATATATAAGCTGCTGATTTATAGCACCTTTATTGTTCTCCTTGTTTCTATGTCAGTGTAATCCACAGTAGCAGACAATATGAAACGATGAGGGTCATCAGGGTCTCCTTCAGACACCTGTGCAACATTTAGACTTTATTCCAATCTAAATTTGATTTAAGCACATGCTTACCAAATGCAAGGTAATATGGACAGATCTTATCATTGAACCCACAAGGTAAAATGTCTGAGGCTACGTTATTTAGTTACACTGAGTGGCCATTTTTTTAGGTCCATCTTGCTAGTACCGGGTTGGACCACCTTTTTCCTTCAGAACTGTCTCAATTCTTGGTGTCATGAATTTAACAAGTTGTTGGAAACCATCTCAGAGGTTTTGCTCCTTATTGACATGACAGCATCACATCGTTGCCACAGATTTGTCGGCTACATCCATGATGAGAATCTCCCGTTCCACCACATCCCAAAGCTGCTCTTTTGGATTGAAATCTGGTGACTGTGGAGGCCGTTGGAGTCCAGTGAACTTATGCCACATTCAAAGTCACTTAAATCCAATTTCTTCCTCATTCTGATGCTTAGTTTGAACCCCAGCAAGTCATTTTGACTATCGCTACATGTCTAAAATCATGGAGTCACTGGCATGTGATTGTTTACACAAATAGCTTATCTGCCAATTAATTAAACAATATACTTAACAAAGAGGCCGATGAGTTTGGGATCCAACTTTAATCACATCCGGCCTTGTTGTGATGAGGCAACAACTGCACTTAACTATCACCTCAAAGACCTATGGAAGAGGACATATTGCCATCCTGCCAGGGTTCAGCTGCCTGTGTAGGTGCTAAACAACCTTCATAATAACAGAATATTATTATTAGCACCATGCTGTTACCACCATCTGTTACCATGGAGATGGACATTGAGTTAAAAAGCTTATTAGCATGTAAGAATCAGAGGAGGTGACTAATGTGTTCTTAACCATCATCATCATCATCATCTTCACAGTGCTGGAGATCCTCATAAAGCTAAGCAACAAGTTAGTCTTTGATTTTCTTTAATCTCTAACACACACACACTTGGCGAAAACCCTCAACAAGTCCACACATTTAATGCTTGAAGCTTAGAAGTTTGGACATGTAAAAATCAGAGAGGATTTTGTTGTTTGCACGTCCTACGCCGTTAACATAAGAGCCAGGCTGTGTGAGAGATGACCAGTCACACTAAGTTCCTGACTGTGTGACGCAGTGTGATGTTGACACTCCAAACCAAAGCTTAGCGGAGGAAAGTCACTCTGTGAACAGCTCAATGATACTTGCAAACATTTTAATGCAGAGTGTTTGTCAATCTGATTATTTCATAACCAGTACTGCAACAAGTACATAATACATCCAGACCACTGTTCTAGACAAAAATACTCAAATATTATCACTGTTGTTGGTAATTTATCTGTTGTTAAAAAATCTATGTAATTTTTTTACCCTTAAACTCTGGTAAATGGTCAGTATTTATATAGCGCTGCACTGTACCTGGGATGATACCCTTTACATTATACATCACATTCACCCATTCACACCCACTGGTGGAAGCTGCCATGCAGGGCGCTAACCACGACCCATCAAGAGTAATTTGGGGTTCAGTGTCTTGCCCAGGGACATGAGCTCAACAAGCGGAGGATCGAACCGACAACTCTCAGGCTACAAGATGGCCACTCTACCCACTGAGCCAGGCCACCCCAAAAACTCTGTTCATCTGGTTTGTTTTGCTAGCACACTGACATTCATTATGCATATTTTTGGAGTCATCATTGCCCTGCAGCATCCTGAGCCTCAGGTGCTGCACTTCACAAATTTTTTAAGCTAGTAAATGGAAACCAACACTGAATCAATGGTTGATTCAGCAAAAAAGTAAAGACATCCTCGGCGAAAGAAACAGAGCAAGATGCAGACTGACTTTTACTGGCAGAAGAGATCTTAGAGAAGAGACAGTATGCAAGGCAGGTGCTGCATTAGGCTTCATTAGGGGGCACCAATGTAGAAAAATCTGCAGAGTTTCAGTATTATTGCTTTAGTATCATCTGTCCTGTTAAACATGCTACTGAATCCACACTTTATTAGGTTAACCTGTTCTATAGCTTGTTAACACAAATAGTTACATGGCAGCAATTAGCACCTATTTTTAAATGCATTTCACATACCTTTAGGGGAAACGTATAAGTTCTTGACCCCAATTTCAGTTTAGGAGAAGTTAAGACATGACAGTAATTAGCACTAAATTAATGTGGCTTAGTAGTGTGTGTAAAATCCTGTAGGTGGACAGGAAATATAATTATAATTCCACCTTTCCACGTGTAATCTGATAAATTAATGTGCTACCTTCTAGCTTTTTGTGTGTTACTTGGAGAAAAAAAAAATGGACTCAAATAAAAAAAATGCTTTTTTATATAATTTAATTAAAAAAAAAAAGCTTCCTGCTTGTTATTCAGTGTTTTAATTTAGGTTTTAAGCTCAAGGCTGGTCTTTTTATATAAATAGGTTTAGATATTCTGAATCGTTTCAAAGCAAAACAAAACAAAAAAAAGGAGAATGTCAACAGTTCATCTTGATGTCAACTCAATATCTCAAAATGAATTAAATCTTCCACTGCATTTTATTTTAAAGCAGTCCTTGTTGCTCCTGTTACTGACTCATAGAAAATTCCAGCGTATGAACACTCCCACTCTTCTGACCCTGTGCAAATGGGATTTAACTGAGATGTATATGATAAAAATGTCCCAGAATAACAAGTTACTTAGCAACAACCATCATAACCACAGCACCCCTTGAAAATGGGTAGACGGAGAGGAAGAAAATATGCTCTGGTAAGATAAGCCACTCTTTACATTTTATTAGACTGTTTAAAAGAGCAAATAAATAAATAGTAATTTTGTATTTATAACACATTCCTAAAGTCTGTTTACCTTTACGTGTTTCTTAAAGAAGCCAAATATTTAAATATATTAGACACATAATTTTTTTTCTTTTTTTTAACAATAAAACCAAATTTCAAATGTGGACCTATAGAGTTTAACAAAGATCCATCTTTATTTATCTGGCGAGTGATTTCCCTTGTCTGCTCATTGAAAGCAGCTTTCTAGTGCTTTATTACTTTAACGTAAATACAGTTTACATTAGTTGTTTCAAGTTTTCTTTAATTCAACAAACCTGGAAAAAATTTCCTTGTGAAACTTGACTACTGATAGTATATCTATCTATCTATCTATCTATCTATCTATCTATCTATCTATCTATCTATCTATCTATCTATCTATCTATCTAT
>JBAFSZ010000027.1:5005743-5020327 GCA_036919955.1 Melanotaenia pygmaea
CTATCTATCTATCTATCTATCTATCTATCTATCTATCTATCTATCTATCTATCTATCTATCTATCTATCTATCATTTTTATGGACAGAATAGCTGAGGTGATGAGAGCATTTGGTTTGGTGGTCTCAGGATTGGACCTCTGCTCTTTGCAGATGATGTGTTTCTGTTTGCTTCATCGGGCCGTGACCTTTAAGTCTCATTGGATTGGTTCACAGCTGAGTGCGATGTGGCTGGGATGAGGATCATGGTCCAGAAAAAGGTGGAGTTTCCTGTCTGGATGTGGAATTATAACCCGTCTTAGGTGGTGGAGATCAAGTATCTCAAGGTCTTGTTACAAGTGAGGGAAGAACGATACAGGAGATTGACACAGAGTCTCTAGGCTCTCTTTTAGAGGCAAGAGTGAGAAGTTTGGGCATGAGGGGGCGCTCAGGGTAAATCTGCTGCTCCTCCATATTAAGAGGAGCCAGGTTAGGATGCCTCGGGAAAACCCAGGACAGGTTGGAGGGACTATGTCTCTTAGTCTGGGAACTCCAGGGTCTGGGATCTCCCTGAGATACTCCAGATGGATGGATGGATGGTTTTGGTTCAACAACAAAGGGGCAGGATCTGAGTCCAAACATGCCCAGTTTATATGAGATAGAGGGATTTTTAAGCAACTTTCCAAATGGTTTCACTCTTTTCTTTCTTGCTTTGGTCTGATTTGCTGTTGTTCAAGTGAATCACACAGTTTTCAGCAACAAAGCTCAAATCACACTAAAAATATAAGTGTGTATCTTCCTGTTAGCTTGAGCAGCTTTGCAGTGGGTGGATTTTTCCCTGTACTGTATCTAAAGAAGCAGCTACTTGATAATAAGAGCTGGATTATTGAGCTTATTAAATTGCGGGTTAAATAATGCATCTGCACCCATGTGTCAATCTGCGCTGCTTAAATCCACAATTATGTCAAGTGAGAACTCAAAAGAAACTTAAAAAAAAAAGCTGCAGAATAAAAGTTGGTGATAGACATTATCAGATCCTCGTGTATCTGAAGAAACACTTTGAAAAAGTGACACATTTCTTTGCATAAGTTCTCGCTCTTATCAAAGCTTCCTCCTGCCAGATTATTTCACCCGACTTGTGGGGCTGCAGCAGCAGCACCGGATTGTGCAGGATTATGCTCTTCTTGGCTGTCGGTTGCCCTGTCTGAGGGATCTGCTCGCAGCTGAGAACCGCTTTGCATAAACCACCAGCGATAATGAAGCACTTTAATGTTGGAGCCTGAACTGTCACTATTTTACTGCCTGAGAATGTCAAGCAATACGACAAAACATGACAAAATAACAAAAGACACAACAGCACTTTGATCCTCAAATTTCTCTAGAGATCCAGAAAGGAAACAAAATCTTCTGTTAGAGGAGAGCTTGAACCTTTTTCTTTATGCTGATTAATCACAACAGTGTGACATCCTTTTTTCTGTTTGCACTTGTTAAGATGATTATAAATAACTCCTTTTTTATATAAAATTTAAATGTATTATTATGAATTCTGGCCAGGAGCAAAACTAAAGTGAAACATGTGGAAACAAGACAAGATATCTTACATTCACTGGCCATTTTATTTTTTGCTAGTGCCAGGTTGGATCCCTTTTTCCTCCCAATTCTTGGACTCATAGATTCAACAAGGTGTTGGAAACATTCCTCTGAGGTTTTGTTCCATATCGACATGACAACATCACAGTTGCTGCAGGTTTGTCGGCTGCATCCATGATGAGAATTTCTCGTTCCACATCCCAAAGCTGCTCTACTGGATTGAGATCTGGTGACTGTGGTGACTATAGCGCGGCATCCTGACCAAACACAACCAAAACATATGTGCATGTGGGACGATGGGCAGCTCTGGATAGGAGAAAAGTCCCGTAGTCAGATGTGGAAGAATTCTAAAAATCCTAGGATCTGATGCAGCTCCCTATTTTGCTGTTATGTTCTAAAAACCAACGTTGTTCTGCATTAACCAATAGATGAACAAATTTTCTTCTTTGTTGTGTGTAGTGCAGTGTGAATGTAGCCTTGGTCCAGATGAATGTTGCACCCCCCCAGCTGAAACGAGTTCCCAATTGGAGCGAGTCTAGTGGACTGTCCTGGTGTGAATGTCCTGTCCAGAGTGTGCCAAGAGAATATGCTGCGCACACCACCAGCCCGAACTGCAAGATGGATCCCGTTTTTATGGTGTTTCCACCAAATTCTGACCCTACCATCTGAGTGTGGAGCTAAAATGGAGACTCATCAGACCAGACATTTTACATCTTCAGTTTTCTTGAGTTTCTATGTTGTAGCCTCAGTTCCCTGTTCTTAGCTGACAGGAAAGAACTGTAGGATCAGCCTCTAAAATCACATCTTAGTTATTACCTGATCCTCATGACTGTCCACGTTTACTAGAATATATTTAAAAAATTGAGGATCAGATTTCAGCTCAATAACATTTTCTTATTAGCAGATCTCTCCTCCAGAGATGTGATTCAATTGTTCCAGTGCAACTGAAATAGAGACTCATCAGACCAGTTTTTCCATCTTCTATTGTCCAGTTTTCATGAGTCTCCATAAACTGGAGCCTCGGTTTCCTTTTCTCAGCTGACAGGATCAGCCTCTAGCATCAGTCCTTGAGATCTACCAGTCAGGTGTGTTTTAGCAGGGAAACACTGAAACCTGCAGGATGGTAGATCTCGTCTGAATACGTTTGAATAATTTAGAAATCTGCTTTTAAATCTGTCAAAGATCAATAGTTTAAAGAAAAGCTTATGTTTAGCTTATACCTTTTGTTTAAATGTGTCACTTATCTTCATGTTATCCTCTGACTCCACAAACAGATGATGTAAAATCAACATTTTGACCAGTATGAGCCTGTTTTTATTTAAAATTATAAATAAATACCAATAAATATTAACATCTCTCTGATACAGACTGTACTTGTGAAGATGTTGAATAAAGAAACTAACCCACATATATTGCACCAAATAGGGTCATTTTTCAGGATTATGGGTTAGACACGCTGCATGTGGACACATAATTTACTTACTAGAGGTTTCATTAAGCAAATATTTAAACTGCCTTTTCTTTCAAGTCATTAATAGCGAGGAACAATACCTTTTACACTTTTATATCAGTCACGCATCACAAATTACATAAGAAAAACTCAAATAACACATTATTTGCTATTACTTTGTCTTTTGCATGCAATTTCCCGGGAACTCTTAACATTTCATGGGCCATTTAACACACAAAATGGCACATAAGGGCTGAAATGTGCAATAATGATCATAATAATAACAGACTGCATGTTGAAATACAAAGGAATGCTCTTTCCGTAATCATTTTATACATGTACAAACTGTACAAATGAGTCTCTTCTGCAAGTAAATGTCATGTATTAGGTTGTTTAGATGCTGTTTTAAATTCTTTACTGCTCTGAAGCTGTTGTTTGTATGTAGACACACTAAACTGCCGGATAACGCTTCAATCACTTCTTAGTTAAGTTCTGATCCTGCATTTAAAACCACTGGCATGTTTAGAAACAACAGACCATGACCCATCAAGAATTTGAAGAAAACTTATAGGAATACAGAGATCTGGAGTCCTTCTGCCAACTTTAACTTTGGAGGGAGGCTTTTGCTCAACATGCAAACACAAACTTGTACTTTCCATGTTTAATGACACTCCCAGGCTTAAAGTTGGATTTCACAATTGGGGGATCCCTAAAATTGATGTAAATGGTTGCAAAACAAATACAATATTGGCTTTATGCTCAAGAGAAAAATATAGAGTTACAGGTAAAACCCACACAAAACAAACTTGCATGGCTACTAACAGGAGTCAATGAATAATTAAAATATTAAATAATCTGCAAACAACACCATTATTTTACTTAAACACTATAATGACTCCATCAGCTTCTCATTGGCTCATCTATCTGTTTTAAACCAATCCTTACCCTTGAAAGTAATTAGTGATTCTGCCCTCTCTTTTCTTCATCTTCCTCCATCTTTACTTTTAGTCTTTTTTCTTCGAAAGCTCACAGTTTAATGACACCTGGTCTAAGTTACGATCTACTCTAGCCTGATGTATTGAACTGATCTCAGGGACATATTACTCCCAGCTGAATCCACGCAGCTTTATTTTTTTAAACATTTATTATTTCATGACTTATTTCCTTTATTACTGCACAAAAACAAAACAGGAAGCCATAGTTTTAAGATTGCAGGAAACTTCTGTTCTTTAAACATCAGCCGAAAAACTTAAAGCTGCTGCAGACGTAAATCACTTCCCCAAATACCTGTGGTATTGCTACATATCCACCAGCTCCACATTTTCTCCCTCTGATAATACCTGGATCGTACCTGCAGCGGCACATAAATAACGCATATGCTTGGGGCCCCAAGCCAGAAGGGGGTCCCTGAGCACCAACCAGCTTTGAATCAAGACAGAGCAGTGACAATATGGAGAGTTTGCAATGACAGTGGTGCTTCCTAAAGGAGCTCCGCCCCCAACTTCTGGGTCTTGCTGCAAATATAGGTGTGTCTTATGTAATATATAATAATATAATTCATAATAGTAATGCTAAGAATATTAAATTACAGAATTCCTGGGTCAGAAATCTGATATTTACTACTAGATGAAAGTAATTATGTGTAAATGGTGTTAATGTTTTGTTTTCCATGTCCAGTATGCTTTCTGCTTCTTCTGTAGCTGTAAACATCATCCTAAAGAGTCATAATGCAGGTTTCACCACATAGACTAAAAGATTGACGGAGCCTCCATGACGTCACCCGTAGGTTTCTGAAGAGCTGAAGTGAAGCTCATTGGACGGTTCCCACCGTCGCCATCTTGGCAGCATCATGCGTGTCATTATTCCCGGAAAATCCCAAAATGGGCAAAGAGGTGGAGCTGAGAGGGGGGCTGTGAGCGTGGAGTGGATGATTGACACCCTTTAAATCCCAAGCTGCCTGTAGCTAAGAGCTAACCGATCTAACCTGGAGCTAACAGTAGCTAACAGTAGCTAACAAGCTAACAAGCTAACGGAGTTAAGCGGGCTAAAGCTAAGGCGTGTCGTTAGCCGGCTAAAAATTGCGCTTGTGCTACACTCTCCCTTCTTGCTGCGGATATTGGATACCTGTCAATCAAAATGACACGACCCTAATTATACCGAATTTCAAGATTAAAAAACATCCAGACGGAGGAGTTAGAAACCCCCCCCCCCCCCCTCACTGATGTCATGAAGGTAAAATTGACTTTTAATCCTAAAATCCTAAAATTTGTACCAGACTTTAAACATGTTTGTTTCTGCTGTGAAGTTGGTATTTTTAACATGGGAGTCTATGGGGATTTGTTCTTTTTTGGAGCCAGCCCCTAGCAGATGAGGGGTGAACTGCAGCTTTTTGCACCTCTGCATAGGCTTCACATTTTACCCCTGGAGGTTGCCGCTTGATTTCACCACGTAGTTTAATCTAGATTAAATCACATGGCCCCTGTTTAATTAAATGAAAAAAGTAAAGAATGAAGTAGAAGTCAGAAGAATAGTGAAAGCTGTCAAAGATCATTTAGTTTCAGTTGAAGAATGGAATGATGTAACTGACCTTTAACAATAATATTATTAATATCTTAATGTTATAAGAATACACCCCCAGAGACCCAAGAATCACCTCTGAGTACCTGTCTGCAGCGCCAAAGGACTTGGAATAACATGTGTCTCCTCTCTAGCAGCACCTGCCTCTTTTCCTCTTTAGTTCGCCTCATCACAACCTCATCACCTTTGCTTCTGTGTTATGACTGATTATCAGATGTCTGAGGAGGTTTGTGGTCTTCACACACATCAACCTGCACTTATTGCTGTTTGTGGAGCTGTAATATCTCCACTCCTCACTGTGTGTTGCACTGAATAAGCCTCGTTTCGCACATGTCTATGGCAGGCGGAAGAAGAAGTAGTTCCTAACTATCCTGAAAGTTTAGTTATATAAGTGTTGGTAAAGGAGGAATAGATATTTCAATAGTGATCCACACATCACTACTAATTAGTCTTCTCATATAACTACTTAGATCAAAGCGTAGCCCTATTCCTACGTATTCATTAATTCCTTCATCTTTTTTTAATTGGCACACCGGCCCTAGAGTTATGTGGACCTCCCAATTACCCACTCCGGCTTTGGGCTTAAAAATCGTTTCAAACTCATCTCTGAATTGACACACATTGACTCATTGAAATTAAAACACTGTGGCGTGACTGGCTCTGTAGATGCTGCCTGTTAATGGAGGCGGGCCCACAGAGGGTGATGCTGCGTTCTGATTTGTTGAGCATTTCAGTGCTTATAAGAGAGCCACGCAGGTTGAGCACTAAGGTGCTGGAGTGTGTAAAAATCCCAGTAGATCAGCAGTTTCTAAAATACTAAGACATAAATTTGAGATTACATTGTTCTATAAAAACATTTGCTACAGATTCTATGTTTGTAACTAGAAGTTTTATGTTGCCATCTGTTTTCTTAACCTACATTTTATCTAATGGTCAACATGGAGATCAGAAATAAGCTCAGTTGTTTCTAATGAGTTAATGGGAGCATTCTCCAAAGTATGAAGTTAATTACATTATCTTTAGTCTTGTATAGATTTAAACTGTGTTGATCTTGCTAGTGCAATTGATGATTGTCATTTAAAGATAAAAAAAAAAACCTGAATAATAATATATATTTTTTTTGTTAGTTACAATAAAATGAGACAAAAACATAACCTGTTTTTATTTTGAAATTATTTTTTAATTAAAATCAGATTTTAAAATCTTATTTTAAATAAACTATACAAACAAATTACATAAAACATTTATTAAAAGGGTAAAAAATATCAGACTAAAATACTTCAATAAAATCCGAACACATTTCTACCTGTTTTTTAAGATTTAAAAAGAATTATGCAACAAAACAAGCAAAGAAAAATATATTTTTAAAATATATTCCTTTCTGACTCCTAAAAATAAAATGTTCTTATAGATTAAATGTGAAGGCATACCTGAACAGATCAAGTCATTCTTTAGTAGCTTTTTTTTTTGTTTGTTTGTTTGTTTAAAGGCAAAATAAGGAGCATTGACACCCTACTCCCTAACCCCTCATTCGTTACATAGGGCTGCACAACATAGCACACTACATAGTGACTCATTCTCTTGGCGATTCAGACACGAAGCTGCCTAATTTTTCCTCGCCGCAAACCACGTGACCACCGCCGTCACCATGGCAACCACAACCCACGTCAAGATGTTATTCCAAATCCCATCCAAAGTTGTGTGTAAATATTTTTATTTTTATTCCTTATGTTGTATTTTATTCTTTGTTTGTTTGCTCATAGGTAATTTCGCGCAGCTCAATTTTTCCGCCTCCTTGTGACATGTTATAGACCACAATGCAATGTGGTCTATATCGACCCGTCTAGTGACCATCGATGCTCACTACTTTTCAAGATGCATTGTGGGTAATTTTGAGTGCCCTACTTTTTTCTCTCTGGACATTCTGACACTTCGACAAAATGGCGTGACCCCTGTATAGGGCACTATGTAGGGAGTAGGGTGCACATTCAGACACAGACCTAGTGTTTCAAATCAACCTGCAATCGAAAGAGAAAAACACGGAGAACATTCTTCCCCCCTCCCCCTCAAAGAGTTTCATTCAGGTTCCCAGTTTGTGGGAGGACGGCTCTTCTGTGGAGGACGGAGAGCATAGCGTCATTGACGAGCGAAGATGATTCACACACAGTAAGTTGCTAAGCTTTGCAATGCTAGCGCTAATTTCACACGCTAATGTACGTTAGCATAGAGTGTAAACAAAAGCTACATTAATCAACAACTGCCATGCAGTGGCAGTCTTTCTTAGTCTCACTTAATAAATTAATTTGATAGTAATTTCATAAGTTTATAAGAACAAATACAGTATTTACTTGGCCCAAACATCATTACATTTGTTGTTGTAAACTAATAGACCACCAATTTACTCCACTAATACATCCATACAGTCACACAAATTAATTTAATGAGCGCCGAGAAAAAAATTAGACTAAATTCTTTGTAAATAAAGACAAACTTTTTCAAACCAGTTCTTACCTTCTTTTACTAGCTACCATACCTCTTTTACTGACATAAAATACCAAACGCTGCATTGTTTGGCAACTGTGGGGAGTCGCATATGATTGGTTAAGGAACTAGGAAGTAGGAAAAAACTACACATTGCCCCAGTTATTCCATCACGTAACTCTTACTTTGAAGGGAAAAAACTTGACAAAAACATTGTTAATGTAGAGAGACAGGTTGTTTATAGGGAAGCTTCCTTTTATCCCTCACAACAAATTAGAACATTTTAAATTATTTTTTAGTGAAAAAAATCCTAATTATTTAAATTTAAATCGTGTATTTTTGAAGAAAATTTAGATTTTTTTCTTTAGCGCTTTTCTGGTGAAGACTTGTTTTGATTCAATTTTTTCTTAATTATTCTTCCTTTCAGCTGTTTTAAGCATATAAATCCAAACTAAAATCCAAATTCTTATTCCCTACCTTTGTGGACAAAGTGTAATGTAGATTTGTGGATGAAAGTTACTGTTGGAGAAAGTGTGAGAAGCTGAAAATAAGCACCCGGCTTACAGCTTGGCAGCTATAACGTGTTAAACAGATTTTGTGTCATGGTGGTGTGCTGCTAAAAAAGTGTGAAAACTCAGATAATTCAACAAAGATTTTAAAAAGATGAAGAAATCCAACTACAACAGGAGCAGATCCATCTTACCTTGCTATCCTTAGAGGGCTGACAATCAATTTGATGCGAAACAGATGCAGTTTGGTTCATTTTTGCTTCCCGGTTTCACTAAATCTGAAAGCAGAGCATCAAGTCCTGGAAGAGCAGCTCGGGGTTGAAGTTTCCTCTGACTTCCTGCTGCTGCTTCTCGGTTCAGAGCTGACCAAAGCAGAAACTGATCCTAATTCTACTGAGATCTGAATCCTGCAGAGCTTTTTCCCTAGAAATCTTCCTCCTCGCTGCTGCTGGAGCTCCAGCAGAAGCAACACATTTTAATCTATTTTCACCCCTTTGTTTTTCTTTCTCTGGCTCAGAATGATCTCAATGGGTTTACATGCTGTTCCCACCCCTTCTCTCTGCGTCTCCTTTCCTCTTCTGTAGCAACTACTGCTTCACATGCAGCTAACAGACAGTTCATAAACCAGGATGTTCGCCAGTGCCTCCCACATACGAAGACGTTTCTTGATCAGAATGCAAATTTGCTTCAGGCAAAGATTTTGCAGGCGTAGGGGTTGAGCTTGTACATTCAAAGCACTTCTCTTACATTCAAAGCTCTCTTACATTTTTTTTTTAAAAGGGGCTCACTTTGAATTCATGTTGAGCTCAAACCTTTGACCATTCGACAGCCTCCTGCCTCCCCCCCCCCCTCCTTTGTTCCAGTTACTTTTTTCATTTTATCTATTGAATTACATAATTTGAAAAGCGTCCAAGTAGCAGAAGAAAGGAGCAGATAAAGGAGTGAAACATTCTTCTGTTTGAGAGCAACCAAGCTGCACTGAAAGATAATTGAAATGTTCTTTTTAAAGAAAAAAAAAAAAGAAAAGAAAATAGTTTTACCTTTGATGTTTCTACAAACTAGAAATTGCCCCTCACAATGCATCTTTAAGTAACCTGAATTCCACCTGCTTTTTCTGCACAAATAACCAGCAGATAGTTATTAGCAGCACCTTTAAGCTACAAATCCAGCTTTCATTTTAATGTTCTGTTGTGTCTGCAGCATCTATAGTGCCATAAAGCTCACATGTAGATCAGGGATCAACTTCCTACATAAAACATTCATGAATTTCATCACATGCATATGTTGTTGATTGTTACTGTAAACTGTTGTTGACATTAAGAATTTATGCTTCAGATTCACATTGGATGAGCTGACCACTTACCATATTTTATTGTTGGGCATGAAGACGCCTGTATAATTTTACTCACTAACAAGTAAAGAAAATCCTGTCTTGTTCTGCACACTGAAGGTCCAACTAAAGTATTTCAACCAGGTTGAGGTCTAGAATTTGACTGGATCATGTCAACATCTGTCACTATGTTTGGGAGCATTGTCCTGTTGCATAAGACAGCTTCAGCCAAGCTTTATAAACTCATATTTGACAGTAGAAAACTGTGATATCCAGAGGAGTTCATGATCAGTGACTGTAAGGTGTCCAGGTCCTGTGGTTGCAGAACAAGCCCAGATTATCAGCCCACCACCACCATGCTTGAGACTTGGTGTGAGGTGTTTGTGCTGTTATGCTGTGATTAGTTTCGGTTTAATGATCATCCACTTTGTTCCAGACGTCTTGTGCTTTGCTCAGATGCAGCTTTGCAAACCTAAGTATTTCTTCCATGTTTTTTTTTTCTTTCTTTTTTAGAAAGACAAGGCGTTCTCCTCCAATTTGTCTTTTTCTAATTATACTGTTGTGAAATTTAACATTTAAGAAGCTACCTGAGGACTGGAGAGCTAGAGATGGTTTATATGGTCTGACCATTACCTGAACTTGCTAGGACATCCACTCCTGGGGAGATTGGCAGTTGTCTTGAATGTTTTCCACTTCTACCTTAAAAAGATGGACTCCAAACTGTTTGCAAATAATAATCGAACCCTTCACAGATTGGTGGGCAGCATCTCTTCTGATGTCTTTCCTCCTTGGCATTGTATGAACAAAAACTTCAGAGCAGCAAACTTCTGCTTTAATAGAGGTACTTATACTGTTAATGATCATTTAATAAAGTGCATTTGCTGATGCCTGATAGATTATTGTTTCCCACAGTGCTTCTTTAATGAAGTTTGGTTTTTATTCAGTGAATAACAGAGTAATACGTCATGTGCTGTCTTATTCAGTTTAATGGGACTTTTTAGGTTTCTGTGTTTGTATTTTTTGTCCTGGTAGATAAAACAAAAGAATTTAAAGAGAATCATTTCTTTTAATATGGATATAATTATCCTTACAACATTTTATGGATTTAAGTTAAAAACATTAATAATCCATCAAAGAAAATATTTCCAGGATAGAAATTTAGAAATATGTAGCGACGCAGCTGCTTTGGGAATTTTGTTTTTTATATTAACTGATTCATTTTTAAGAGTTTTTTCCCTCCAGATTATTTGTTATAGGCTCTTTAAATCAGCCCATACCAATACAGAAGAAGAGCAGTTCATTTGTAAAAAGGTCCAAGTTTTTTTGTCCAGGACTTTTTATGACTAAAAGTATTATGTCTGCATTTAATGATTGTTGAAGAGCATTTAAATCCAACACCAAGTGCAACAGTAATAATAGTCATGAGCTGCATTTCTCTTTGAAGCAACCAAATTATAGATTAATGCCTGCATCCAGAAACCCCGTAGAAATCCCAGCATGTGAGAAAGTCTTTCTCTGCCGCTCTGTTTACTTGAGAAAACGTAATTAAAGCCTCACAAGGAGTTGGAAGCATCATTAAACCTGCAGAAGTTCCCCTAAGATGTTGTGCTCTTGATCAATTTGACAGCATGAATAATGTGATGATGCTGACTTGAATGTAAACAAACTCACCACATAGCAGATAAAAGAAAAAAATGCGAGTTTTCAGCCTGGTCTTTGGAACTAAAAACATAAAAATATCCCAACTGGGTTTATTTATCTTAATAAATTCTGTATATTTAAAATTTAGTTATGACCACAACTTTCCCAACACGTCCATTTAACACAAGTTATGTGCTTTCCTTTTTTGTCATTGAAAATACAATGAACTATGAAATGCAGCTAATCGAACTGGAACCTTTTTAATTACAGCATAATCAAGCGTAATAAGCCCCATTTACTCATGTCAGTCATGAGATTGAAAACAACTTTTGCAGCTTGTCAGTTTCAGTCATGTGCAGAGCATCTAACTGCAGGTTTATATTATTTCCTGGTGATTGGGCACCATGTGGCTCAACTAGTCTGATGTAAAGAGATTTAGTTTGGGTTGTTTCTAATCACTATCTAATCACTGATAACATCTCAGATCGGTTGGATCATTAGTTTTCCAGGTCAGCTTAGTTAAAGGGAAACTACTATGTTGTTTGTCCTAGTTTCCAGGCAGTTAAAATTTCATGAAAAATTTAATGAAAACTTAATTGAGATCATCTTACCATTAAAACATTTGCGTGTGATTCAGTAAACAAACAAGTTTATTCAGGTAAAGCCAGATCAAGGTGAGTCTCCATCAGGCAGATGGATGGTATTAAGAGACCAGCTGTAAAAACAAAACAAACAAAAAAAGACTCTGAGAAGTATCAAGCAGGTATTTGAAGCTGCTCATGAACTTCTCCATCAGTAGGCTGCATATGTTCATGAAGCTCTCTTTTAGCCACCCTTAAGCAATATATCAGAAGTATATGCACAGTTTTAGTCACCAATGCATGTCGAGCTACACTGGGTGGTCCAGATGAATGGAGTCCCAACTGTTTGTCAGGCAAACCCGGATAAAACAGCTGGTATATGGCTGGTAAGACACGTCACAGAAACACCATGTGACCCTTCTGAGAAAGACTACAGCTGCATTGAAGCTATAGGCTGGATCGATACAAATACCAATATTATCGATACCAAGGTGAGTATCGGTATTGATCGATACCAGCGTGATGATATCGATATTTTTCTTACAGGCTGCTTTGGGGCTGAAAAGCTAAAGAATGTGAACGAGAGCCAACCAATACTTTTATTTTTATATTTCTACTTTTTGTTCATTGTTGTTATTATTTTATATTGTTTACTTATTTAAAATTTTAGATTTTAATTTTTCAGTTCTGCCGTTCAGTTTGTCAATAGAAATGTTTCTTATATTATTTTTTATTTTTTAGTTTAATTTGACAATAATCTTCATACTGTGTTTGATTATAACATATAATAATCAACGATAATTAAGCAAAAAAGTATCAGTATTGCTTTTCAGTATCGATATTGGTTTCAGCAATACTTGGTATCAGATCAATACCAAAATCTGCGTTATCGCCCAGCCCTAGTTAAAAGATGTCAAGTTAATGAAAACTTTTTTTCTTATCTGTCGGACAAAAAAGAAAATAGAGACGTGATAAGTAACCCAATTATTCTGTATGTGCTTAGAAAAATAATCGTCATTTTATTTGAGTATATATAAATGCCTGTTTGCTGGCTTTGCCTCAGTACACAGTCTGTATTATTATGTAATTCAAATACCTGCAGGTTAGAAACATTAAACCAAGCATGTGGGGCTTCATTTTTGTAACTTGATAAGTTGTCTGGATTTTCATTCAGATCATACTAGAAGAAGTTAACTCTACAGTTTTTGGTAGCATATCTTTCACCATGACAACCAGCAACATGTAATTTTCCACTTTTGGACGCTAACACACAATCTTTTTGTAATCTTTAAAAAGTCATCTGATACCTGTTTGACTGTAGGTGCTCTGCATCTCTGTGGTTATTTTGCATTGTGTGCTTGTGTGTGTTTTTGCGGTTTGTGTATCTTCCTTTGCTGCCTCTTTTTATATAGCCTTCAGTGAAATTTTATTGATTCATGAACTACAGCTGAACTTCTACATTGAGATGAGGAGACTCTGTCTGTTTCCTGTTCAAAGCTTCCTGCCCCAGCGGGCCCACAGTGTCTCGTCTCTGCTGTCCTGTCAGTATAAATCTACATCTGCCCACTCCCAATATCTACAGTAAATCATCTCAGAGCTTGAGATGTTAGAAAAACTTGTCACTTAAATTTTTTTTATACTGAATTTTAAGTGCAATCAAGTTGCAATGATGAACCCGTGGTCATAAGGTGTTTCGGGTCTTTGACCATCAGACACCCTCACCTGGGCAACCCAGTCAGGGGTGATCAGTCCCTGACTTTTGTCTTAAGTGGCCCAATACTGCACGGCTCCTCGCCTAGCTTCAGTCAGCAATGCTAAGAGCTAAGAGCTAAACTTTAAGTCATATTAAAGGAGTATCCAAATCAGTCTTTCAACACCTGAAGAATGTATCTAGAATAAGGGGACTAACCAAGAGCAAAATACTACTGCTGTCGCTAGCTATGTTAAAAAAAAACTTTTAGAATTAACTGAAAATCAAAAAGAACATTAACATCTGTCCACATCAGTACAAAACAACTCATGTGACACACATCCATCTTGGTCATAGCTTACTAATTACTTACCGTCATGAAACTACTTGACTTACTAGCATATGTACCATATATCTGTACACCTATACACCATGGGCAAGAAGCAGATCCATACATATTGTGTAAATAACATAGACAATAGTTGTCTCGGGGCTCGGTGGCTCGGTGGCTCTTTCAGACACATTTCTGCTTACTGGGGCTGTTTCTCCTCTCCACGATACACTTATTTCAATGCATCACATACCAACTGAATATATAATAATACATTCTTTTAATGCATCTAGATTACACATATACACATTTGGAGGGGAAATGGGAAAAATAAAACACTGACAGGAGAAGTGTGTGTGTGTGTGTGTGTGTGTGTGTGTGTGTGTGTGTGTGTGTGTGTGTGAGAGAGAGAGAGAGAGAGAGAGAG
>JBAFSZ010000027.1:5049123-5063691 GCA_036919955.1 Melanotaenia pygmaea
ACAAATAAACACACATTCTACCTTGGATCAAGTAGAGTAGAGATGCAGTAGAGTGGGTTTTTCTCTGTGTCAATGAAACGCCTCTTGACAGCTGCAGCTAAGGTGGCCTTCATTGTTTTGATGCCATGATCCTCGTCCGTTTCTCTGTTTAAAAGTCTGAGAAGCACCGTCACAGCAGGAATGGCATCCGATGCCAATGAATCTGAGGAACTCACTTTTTGTGTCAACTCCTTACATGGAGCCAGGACAGAAACAGTCTTTTCCAAAAGCGCCCACTGGTGAGCGGTGAGATTGTCGGGAAGCTGGTGTTCAGACCCGTATATTCCCAGAGCCCTCTTCTGCTCCATGAGAGACTGCAACATATAGAACGTGCTATTCCAGCGGGTTTGCACATCCTGTTGGAGTCGTTTAATTGGTTGGTTGAGCTGCCCCTGAATGTCTTTGAGGTGGGAGCAGGCTAAAGCGGAGTGTTTAAAATATCCAACTATTTTCCGTCCGACTGAGACAGCATCCAAAACACTCCTCTGTGCCAACAGGCCTTCGTGAAACGCCAACTGGAGAGTGTGTGCGACACATGGAAAGCTTGGGAGTCCAGCGTCATTCATGGCTTTTATCATGTTTTTGGCGTTATCACGCAGCACAACATGAACAGATGTTTTAGGGATCCTCCATGTCTGAAGCATATCATCAAACACACCTGCTATGGCTTGACCAGTGTGCAAACCCCTAAATTGTTTTGCATGCAAGACGACTCTCTGTGATGTAAAATCTCCGTCAATCCACTGTGCAGTTAAGCTGATGAGGGACACGGGACTAACACTGCTGGTCCAGATATCAGTTGTGAAGCTAACGGCTGCAACGTCTTGTAACAGGTTGTGGATGTGCCTCTTCACAAAGTCATGTAGTTTTGGCAACACGGTGTCAGTAATACGGCTAGGTATCTCATACCTCGGCTCCAGTACGGTAAGAAGGCGTCGAAATCCCATGTTGTCAACAACAGACAACGGCTGATCACCAAGAGCAATGTATTGGGTAAGAGCCTCGGTTATTTTCACTGCACGCACGTTGTCCCTCGACATCTTCTCCCGCTTTTCCACGGTTTGCTGCAGAGTTGGTTGGTGCTGTTTCCCGCTGCTAGAAAACTCTCTGTACTCGACACAGTGATGATTTTTTAGATGTTATTAAATTGCTTGTGTTAAAGGTCCTTGAATTCGTTCCTCCTCTTGACAGCTTTGCTGAACATAATTTGCAGTTAGCTTTAGTTTTGTCACCATCGGTCACCTCAAAATACTTCCATACAGCGGACATAGCGCCTCCTTTTCCAGTGTTGCAGGAAATGTGCTCTGCCCTCCGTAAAGTGCTATTGGTATGTCTTTTTTTACCTGGTTTATGTCTGTTTCATGGCATGTTGCTGCCCCTTACTGGACTGGAGTGTGTTGGCGCAACCATATACATCTATTCCTATGCTACTGGTATCGGGTGTAGTATCGGAACACTTTTCTGAATAATGAGTACAAGTACACGCACATGATATCGGGCCGATACTAATATCGGTATCGGTACATCCCTAGTAGTATCCTTTTAAATTTTTTAACCAAGCATAAGTAAATGTCTAATATCGAGACACATAGTGGATAAACTACAAATCTCAGAGGCCACAGTGATAGCTGTAGCAAATGTAAAGCTTTTCAAGTGAGATTAGCTGAGAAATGGGTTGGAAATAAAGTGAAGTGGCTCACTAATAAAGGTTTAACTCTTAAAGGTGTAAAAGTCCTGAGAAGTCCTATGTTTCAAACAAATTCAGTAACCAAATAGCTTTTTTTCTCCCCCTGATGATCTTTGGCTGCTGTTTTTGTAAAGGAAAACAAGACATTTCATTATACTACGTTGGCCTCTTGCAAACTGAAGTCTTGTGATCTTTGTTACTCAAACAAATCTAATTTGTCGTAAAAAATCTTTACATAAGGAAACAATAAAGGCACCATCATCAACAACAAACAGTATCAGTAGATTATATGGACAAAAATGCTAGAATAAAATAATAAGCTGAACTGAGCAGATAGTTGAAATAAATATTTTGTAATGACATCCATGTTGATTTGTTTTGGGCTTTCTCTTATGCTATTCTATTAGAATTAAGAACTAACCCCATTTGCAGTGATTTCTATCTGTCTGAGAGATGTGGTCAGACATTTCTACTCTTCTTCACACAACAACGTTGGGTATGATGCCTCTTCAGTGTGTGAAATGCATCCTGCCAGAGGAAGCAGCGAAATGTGGGTTTAACCATGTATGGTCAACGAGACTCTCGCTCTACTCTGTCCCCAAATCTGTCTTTTCTGCCTGACGATGAAACCAAAGCCAGAAGCTGTAAACACACGGACGGATTGCGAGGTTCAGAAAGTTCAACCAGAACAAACTGGCTCCCTTCATAAATCAACAACATGACAAGTCCTACTCTTCTTTATGGTGGACTTGTCTCACTAAAGTTTACTTAAACTAAATTTCCAGACTGATCAGTTAAGATTGAAAACTCAGAGATGAGAAATTACCAGGACATCACTATTTACTACTACCCTAACAGCAGTCCAAATATACTTAAATCTTTCTAATAAAAGAGCTTAAAACATGTATTTCTCCTTGTTTTTCATGTAAAAAGACCATGGTTACTCAAAACTGAAGACCTGCTTTCCTTTGCAGGTAATGATAATAAATTTATACTCAGTTAAATGTCATTTGGTTTGGGATTTCTTACAGAATATATAAAAAGGAAGGGGGAAGTAAAGCTACGTTTTTATTCTTTACATGATCATCTCTGTAGAAAGATAATATTTCATAATTAAGATGTGAGGGATTCCTCTTTGAATGGAGGGATGCTCAGTTCCAGATTCATCCTCATGCTAGTCAGACAGTTGAGATGACCACTGACAGTCGAATATTCCCTAAAAATGAAGTAGAATTTTGTAATTAAAGACCAATTTTACTTCAGATCAAGAGGGAGAAAGAACCAGGGAATCATTTGTCTTACAACAGAAGTGTATTCAAGCTGTTTTTGATATGCCATCTTACTGTTTTAGTGAATTAAAACCACCTATTAAAAGGCTTTTGTCAACATTTAAATAAAAACACCACCTGGCAAGATGCAAACAAGGCATTTTATATCAATTTTAGACAAGTTGTCTATAAAGATATATAAAAAAGATTTGAATGAAACGTAACAGGTTGTGAAAAAAATTCTTTGTCTTTCTTTTGTGAGTAATATAAAACTAGAAAGGTGCACCTGATTTATACCCTTCAGATTTAGATATTGTGCAATTAGAACTTTTTTTGTTAAAGAATAGAGTCCAATGTGCATAAGGGCTGTGTGTATCTGTTGCTGTTAATGGATATTATATATCTAATAAACCAAAATCCACTTAGTAAATCCTCGATTTGTGTTTTGTATGTCAGAAGCGCTGGATAGGATTCGCTGAGGTTTATACAGTGTGTGTGTGTGTGTGTGCCCCAGTTCATGTGACTCACAAAGCTACACACACACTTACAACTCGTCCAAGCTAAATTTGGAGCTGCCTTATATGGCTGCTTTTCCCCCTCAGCGAGGCTCAGTGTTTGCTGCTTTTGGTGTGGCAGGATGGTGAATCCCTGGCCCTGCCATGTCAGATTATTGGTCCAAACTTCAAATCTGTCCCTGTCATCTGGTGGCTTTAACAGGAGCTGGTGGAGGGAATCGGTAGGAATAAATGGATGTTTATCGACTGCATCTCTGTTCTATGGTGGTTATCTGTCATTTACTGAATCCCAGAAAGAGTCCTGAAAATGTTTCTGGGTCGTGGCGAGTTTGACAGAACAAATGATGAACAGAAAGCGATCTATGAAGAGCCTGGATGGCTTTAAAGAACCCTCTTAAATGTGGTGTTTTTGGCTTTGGGAGTGGAAAAAATTACTTTTGTTGGCTGAGAGGCTGGAAAGTTCCTTCAGGGTTTGTAAACAAAGACCAGACCTTTATCAAACCTGATAATATCCTTTTGTTTATTATCAGAAAGACTTCTTTATACTGGTTAATGGGCTATGTTTGGAGTGTGTTATTGTTTGTTGACAGTTCAGATGGATTCAAGTGTGTTTGTGTCTTTTAAACTTTGCTTCTAATATCAGCTTGATTGGATGGTTTTCCCCCTTTTTCCTCCAGAACGGCCTCAATTCATGGTGTCATAGATTCAGCAAGTTGATGCAAATGTCGGATTCAGACAATCAAAACCGGACTGAAGATTTCCACTTTATTTTCTACACAGTCTACAAGGATATTCTGGTTTACTGTGTTAAATATGGTTTCTGAGATCTAGCAGACCTAAAACTAAACATTTGCTGCTACCTGTGTTTAAATGGAAATTATTAAAGACTTTGATGAGGGTAGTTTCTGCGCTGTGGTCCAAATCCTGACTACAAGAGCCACAAACAACAATCTGACCCTGAACAAAGGAAAACCTTGAGCATAACTACTGAGGAACTAAAGATAAATGCAAGCCAGGTATGACAGGGAAGCAGGAATTGAAAGCTAATCCGAATATAAAAGGGACAGACAAAAAAAACAAAACAAGAACTAAACTGAAAACATAACAAAACACCCACAGACCAGGACAGGTGCATCAGATGTGATCTGAGATTTACTTTTCAATGCCACGGTGGTGTTATCAGGAAAACCCTCTGATTGATCAAGAGGCATTTGATAACTTACCATGTTGTGAACAAACATACTTGGAGCTCTTTTATTGTTATCAGATCACAAGGGCACATGATAATACTAGGTGTGTGTCATGCAAACTTAATTCAAATTTCAATGCAAATCAGGTTCATTCTCTTCCATCCACAAGACTGCAGGTGCTCCAGATGTTTCACACATGTAGGACACTTGTAAAGTGGGACACTGTCAGCGCTGGACCACATATGTCAGGAAGTAGGCCACCAAGAATTAACCCAGACCCACAGTTAAAACAAGACCCCTCTGTGGGCCTTTTTTTATGGAATATTGCATCTTTTAAAGTCCAGTTTTTAACAACTAAAAGAAACATGTCTGAATCCTATCAGAAAAACACATTTGTGTCTATATTTAAGGCTTTTTTTAATTTTTTTAATAAATTTTTATTAAACTTTTTCTTATGATGAATTCGGAAATGTGGAACACGTGTTAACCTGAACCTGTATCACTAAAGCTTATGTTTCTACAATCAATGAAGCACAATTCAACACTATCATACACTAGAGAGCTCCATTTGTGTATTGTTAAACTAGACCACTGTGACTCTCCATTTGTCCCTTGCATCTCACTGAAAAAATAGGCTAATTACTTTTTACCAAAATGGGATAGAAAGATCTAAAGCAGGAGAGTTAGAGCAGGCCAACTTCTTGTCCACAAACTGACTGATTTATAGGAACAATCTCAAAGCGAGTCAGAAGGTGGGAGAAACAACTTTTGCCGAAGTAGCTGCAGATTCCACAGAAGTAGAAATATGAAAGAAACAAGAAGCACATGCAGTCATGGAGCAACATAAAAACACTCAAAATGCAAATGTGCTTGCTTTTGAGGGGACAAAACACACTGATTTACAGTGTGTATTGTCACATACTGTACTCTAATGTGTTTACACAGACCAAAACACACATGCAGAGATTCAGGCAGCTGGCAGAAGATGCTCAACTGCACGCTAGCAGACGTGTCTCAATTGTTCATGCTCTCTGTATACAGCAAGCATACTTCTGCTCCTCTCTTACACCACTTTCCTCTCTTCTTTTTCCATTTTCTTTAGATTGAAAACATTTCTGGGATAATTTCATCTTCTTTTTTTTTTCAAAGGAATAATCTCAAACTAAAACTAGGTCTTGTACTGTGGTTTCTTTGTTCCTTTACATTTCTAAATAGAATAAAGGGCTGATTTCCTCAGAAGCAGGTGCTTATGTTTCTATGGTACAAGCTGCCTTTTCTTTCAGTATTGCTTTTATGGGTGTTGTTCCTTGTTTCTGTTCTCCATACACTTTTCATGTTGGCATCTGAATGTATGTAGTGGAAATCATATGGGTCAGGGTTTGTTGGGGTTTTTCATTTTATGAATCAGAAGACGCAGTAGATTTTTATGTCAACAATCTTTGTTCCTTCCAGATTAGCTTTGCATCCATCATAGCTTCAGAACAAGGGAGAGAAAATAAACTGCAGGGGTTTTGAGTGAAGCCAGAGCTCATTATGTTTACTTTTCTATGTTCTTCGAAACACCCAGTAGCCCTTCACCAACTGAAACAACATACAGGAACGATGCCCATAGACGACGCCAACATAGAAAGAATAGATGTATGGTGAAAATATCCTAACAAGAAAGCACTTCCTCTTTCCTCTTAGACACATAAAGCATCTTGTGGAGCAGCTGTGGATCCGCACAGGAGGAGGACCACATCACATGGGAGTGTGTGTCCGTAAGTGTGAGTGTGTCTGTTGGGGCCACCTCCTGCCGTCGCCCACTCTTCCTGGACCGGCATGGCGGGGGTCAGGGAGCGCAGTGGCTCGCGCACACAGAGACCGTGGTCTGTGTACCGGGCCAACACCTTCGAGCTGTCCAACGAGATGATCGGCTTGGCTCTCGCAGGTGAGGAGACGCTGGAGCCTGAAGGCCAATCAATCATCATCATCAGCACAGAATCAGTTACTTAAATCGCCACGTTGTTTTTTTGATTGCTTTGCAGGAAATAGTCAGGACCCAGATGAACCTGTGCTGGAGTTCAGCGTGGGTGAGTAACACAAATTTAAAACAAATGGCTTTTTACTTAAGACCTCAAGAAACCACGAAGAACTTGTGTGTGTGTGTGTGTGTGTGTGTGTGTGTGTGTGGGTGGGTGTGTGTGTGTTAGAGCGGGAACACGTTACACCGGTTTTAAAATGGCTACATTGGCTCCCTGTGTGTTTCAGGACTGATTTTAAGGTTCTTTTAGTGGTTTATAAATATCTTAATGGTCTTGGGCCTTCTTTTAAATTATGTACCCTCGCGGACCCTGAGACCTTCTGGTACTGGCCTTTTAGTTGTTCCAAGAGTGAGGACCAAAACATCCGGCGAGGCCTCTTTCCATCATCTTGGCCTTCGTCTGTGGAACAGCCTGCCAGAGAACCTCAGGGCTGCAGAGACCCTCGATGTTTATAAAAAGAGGCTTAAGACCTTTTTTTAGCTTAACTTTTAACTAAATTTTATTTGATCTTAATTTATTTTACATTTTATTTTACATATTTATTTTTCTTAAACTGTATTACTTAATTTATTCATTCATTTATTCTTAGTCGTCCTTTTTGTTTCTTAAGGTTTTTTAATCTTTGTTTTTACTCCAATGTTTTCCTCATGCGGATCCTTCACGCTGGGGCTTTGACTTGCTCGGTCGGGGGGTTGTTGCCGTGGTGATCGCCCTTGTCTGGGTGGCAGCGGTCTCTGTGGATATGGGTAGACTGGCTCCTGGTGTGGACGGATCTCCATGATATTGTTTCCTCACAGCAGCATCAAGCCAGATGTTTATTACTTTCAGTATTTAATACTTTTATTCAGTTTAGAGACAAAAATTAGGGAGTCATGTTTGTAAAAAAGGGGGGGCTGCTTTGTGTGTGTGTGTGTGTGTGTGTGTGTGTGTATACACATGTGTATGTGTGCAATTGTGTGAAAGATTTAAATGAGTGTTTTTATTGTTATGCAATCTATTTTGATGTGTGTAAAGGCTTGTTTTATGTTTAATAAGCATGAATTGCTTTTTTTTTATCATGTGATAAACTTTATAAATAAAGTTTGATTTGATTATTGAGAGTTTGTGTGTCTTCTCATCCAGCGTGCACAGACCTGCTGACTCCTGCTTTAGATCGAAAACCCAACAGCTTTGTAGCTGTGAGCTGCACGACACCACCGCAGGCCTTCTGGACCAAACACGCCCAGACTGAAGTCATAGAGGTCAGACTCTCCATCCTCCCTTTTAAAGTCACAGTTAAACAGGAGTTTAATCATCACTGACTTCAGTAACAGGCATATTGTTTCTTTGATTAGAAAACACCTAAATGCTTAGAGCAATACTATGTAAAAAGTAAGTGTTGATTGGACAGAAATGTCAAATTGAAGCACCTGCGTCTCTCCTCAGGGCTCCAGTAACCCCATCTTCCTCAGCAGCATCGCCTTCTTCCAGGACTCCTTCATTAACCAGCAGACGCAGGTGAAGCTGGCCGTCTACGACGTGAAGGACCGTTCTCAGGGCACGGTACGAAGCAGAGCAGCTTCTTGATCCTAGTTTTTGTGATCTGCAGCATTAGCTGAGCATCAGTATTAACTGTTTATCTTGTCTCTCTCTATATAGATGTACATGTTGGGCTCTGCACTTTTTCCTGTGAAGGAGCTGCTACAAGAGAAAAGCCACAGATTACAGCTGGAACTGCGGTAACGAACTCTGAAACCGAAACATTCAGCCTGTTGGTATTTAGCTCGATATCACCAAAGTTCCAGGTTTTCTGGACAGCTTATTACTGGACGCTAAAATCTTTTATGTTTCAGGCATTAAAAATGAAAAAACGTTAAGAAGCGAAGACTTGAATTTCTGTTCCTCATATTCAGCTCATTTATCATCATATCATGATTCATATCACTTTGGCAAAGAAAGAAGTGGTCAAACAAATCAAAGTGGCCATTGTTGTGTAAGTCTTCAAGTATTTCTAAAGTTTAGATGTTCATGCACTACAGCTTGAGCTATGTGATGTCATGCTGTAGATTTTTCTACTTTATCTAAGAAAGATTTAAGCTTTGAATTGATTCTCTGATATCTGGAGCTATCTATGAGCTTCTACAAAAACAAGCAGATAAAAACATGGACGTCTGTAACTGTAGCTGGGATTTAGACCCTTCATACCAAATCCTGCATCATGCTCTAGATCCTTCATAGACGTCCCGGTCTAGGTCATCTTCTTTATAAAGATCGCGAGGATATCCTGGTGAATAAAACAAGAACATCCGCTCAAGTCAAAATTAGCTCAACTCGCGTGTTGTTGTCGGCTTCTTGCTTAACAACTGCAAACTGACGAGTACAAAAAAAACACCAGCTGTGGTTTTTATCACTTCATGAGCTACAATTTAGCCACAACATAGCAGAAGCTAACAGAGAAGGACCCTAACCATCTGAAGGGAAGAGATTTTCAAACTCTGATATGCTTTGACTCGGCTCTTTTTGATCCCAATAAAATGTTAACAAGTCACTTCTCTTGTCACCTTTTCATAAAATCATTATTTTTTTAATGATTCATGAGGAACCCATATTTAGTCTGGGCTCTGGTCTGAACTAGCTGACCCAAGTCCTTGGATCTGAGAGCTCTGCTAGGTTTATATTCTCTAAATGTAGTATTAAATTCTGTATTTAGTAGTTATCAATATTGGTAGGGAAAAATGTCTGGATAACTTAAGAACCAGAGCTGATCTGGTCAAATAAAGGGTTTTAGTGGTGATAAGCCCTTAATGTTGAACATTTTCTAAACTGATCTAAGCTCTTCGATGTGTAAAATAATGTAGTTTTATCTATATTGGATGGACAGATCGGCAGAAAACCAGCGGGTGGGGAGCGTTACCATAGCAGCCTGGCAGATGGAGGACAAAGCAGATCAGAGGATGTCTATCGGCCGCCTGTCAGACAGCATCAACGGACGGGTAAGCGTCTGAGACTCACGTGCTTTGTTTGTTTGTTTGTTTTTATTGTAATAACCTTCTGTTTGTTTACTTTCCAGGAAAAATAACATTTACTTCAGCTTCCAGTTGGTCCATGTACATTTACAGGGCCCAGAAAGTAAATGATGTAGCTAACAGGCAGAAAGGGGGTTGTGATTGTTTCTCACCTGAGCTTTAATATCAGTTTGTGTGTGTGTGTGTATCCTGCAGACAGTGTTACCTGTGGACGAGAGCCTGACGGAGTCGATGGGAGTCCGGATCAAGTACGCCTCACTGTGCAAAGACAGCCTGCTTAGGTCAGGTGAGACCACACAGCTGTTTATAGAACACCTGAGGCTGATGAGCAGGTGTTGGTAAAGATTAACTTGACTCTCATATATACGTTAAAGCTGTTCTCTTGTTACAAACATGTCTGGAAAACGTGTCTATGTTGTGACCAGTGTTCGGAGGCACCATGTCCAGGATGTACCGCTTCCCCAACACCGACGGGAACCACCTGCGGGTGCTGGAGCAGATGGCCGAGAGCGTCCTGTCGCTCAACATTCCCAGACAGTTTGTCAAACTGCTGCTGGAGGAGGACGCAGCCAGGTACGTGCATACATGCAGTGTCCGAAATTAACTTTTTGACTCACCGGCCAAGTTGGCCAGTAGATGAAAAAATCCACAAACTATTTTTTAGTGGCCAAAATATTAAGTTATTTTGCACACACATACCTCTAGACACATGTTATTTCTATAATACTGTGTTGTGCTGTATCCAAACTGAAAGTGGATGTCACAACATTAAACAAAGGCAACAAGAAAAAGGGTTTTATTTGAAAAAGTGTTAATGTCTGAATTCATTAACTAAAACCTAACCAGACTCGTCCCTCTCTACTCTTCGTGCTTTCACACAGTCTGTGAAGTCTGGCCTCCTGCTCCTAACAGTCCTTGTGCCACAGCATTACAGCCTTGGTGGGATCATACTCCCTGATTTTTGCTTTTTATTTTATTGTTTAAAAAAATAAACTTAACAAAAATTGTTAGCTTATTGATCTGATCCATGATAAATCAGTAATACTGAATATAAATAGCTTATCAATCATCATAAAAGCTGATTTATAATGAACCTAATAACTGATCAACACAATAATAAGTATTATTGTTATATTGATAAGTTAAATCGGTTGACAGCTGTTCGTAGTCTCACGGAGTCACGTCACGCCTGTTATGCAGCTGTCGTCACCCTTCAGGTTGAAAGCAGCTAAGCTAAGCTAACAGGCTAACATCACGTCTAGCAGAGTGCTGCTATGCTGACAGCGTGGCACGTTCAGGTGTGTTACAGTCACCGTGGGAGAAGCGAGCAATACCGGGCCATGAAGTAGACAGAAGGCGCCGCTAAATCCAAACCATCAATTTTCACTGAACTTTCTGGTTGGGGCTGTAAGCCCTGCTGATTTACCCTGCGGTTCACCGTGCTTTTCTTTTGGCCGGCTCCTGCTAAAAATCTCCACATATTTACCCTACTTATTTCAAAATTTTCTCACATTTGGCGCTTGGCGAGTGTTCATTTCGGACCCTGCATACATGTCCAACATTTACTGATCAGAGGTCATCATTAGCTAAGTTACCATTCTTTTAATTAGCTGATGTAAAACGGAAAAGGGTAATGTAACGTGTTAAAATCAAAAGGATGTTTCCAGAAATGTGCCATGAAATTAGCAAAGAAAGTTTAAATCCTCTCTAGAGGTGTTTTTTGTCTGTTTCAGAGAAGCTTTAATGGACATTTGGATGTAATGGAACTAGTTTTGTTATCATGCCAGACCTGGAAAAGATCAAAATGACTCACCAACTGCTTCTGCTACAAATATGATATCCCAGATATTACCAGACACAAAATAATTCCTGATATTCTTCTGCTTTTATCACTTATGGATGACCACCACATAGGCCTGTCACGATAACAAATTTTGCTGGACGATCAATTTTCTTAGAAATTATCGCGATAAACAATAATATTGCACAAAGCGATAATGTTGTCATTTTGAGACCATTTTCAACTAATAGAATGACAATGCCATAGTTACTGTGCAATTAATTGACTTATTGCTTATCACGACAGGCCTACCACCACCTTTATTTTCCTGTTTGTTTCCAGTACTTCTACTGTATCACAAGCAACTTAACCTACACTTTTCCCTTCTGGCAACACTTGTATTTATTTCAAATCAGACAATTTATGTTTTTGTGGCCACTTAAAAGATTGTTTTAGATTTCTTTCTTCACTAGTGAATAAAAAAACTACTTACAGGCCTGTGTAAAGCTGTGTGTGAATCAATTAAAGGTCAAGTGTTGATGTGAAGATATTTGGTCTAAACAGACAAAACAGAGTCAAAGTGTTGTTGACTGTTTTTTTTTTATGTTTTTGCCATATTTGGCACAGGTTCACCTATGTAATCTGATTATTATTTCTTCTTTAACCCACTTTGGCTCAAAAATCCCCAAAATAATCAAATCTGAATAGAAAAAGTTTTTCCCACTTTTTTTCTGTAACAATATGTTAAAAAGTAAAAAAATCTTAAATGCACTTTTTCAACCCATCCTAATTTACTCTCGCACACAGTATATAAATATTTTTGTACAATGAAATAAAACCCATCATAAATTTGGTTTTAGATGGGAGATCAACACCAAACAAAAACCGGGAGAGAGTTTCATTTGACTCAGAATGAACAAAAACGCAGCTGCAAATGATTACAATCCATTGGAGTTAAAGGATTTACAATTTAGTTGATATTTTTCATGATCAGAGCTCCAAAGCCCAGAGTACTACGACAATAAACCCAAGATAATTAGTCTAATTTACATTAGAGGGTGAGGAGAAACATTAACTTCTCCCAGGTGGAGTTATAATCATTTTTTTTTCTCTTGATGTCCTTTAAATAATTTACTCTTCATTTACTGAACACTGTCAAAGCTATCATTTCAATTAATTCAATAAAACGTGTATTACCGCTGCAGAGATGTAATATGAGCTCTTTGCATGGATGTTGGTGTGTGTGTGTTTAGGGTGTGTGAGCTGGAGGAGCTGGGTGAGTTATCCCCCTGCTGGGAGAACCTGCGACGACAGATCGTCTCTCAGTACCAAAACACAATCCTAGCGTACCAGGAAACACTGTCTGACCTCAACGATTACAGAGGTTAGTGTCTAAATGTTGGTAAAACAGTAAAGATATTGAGCGAGCCTTAAATGAAGACTGAGTAAGACTGTGCTCGCCACGTCAGGTCCGTCATTCAAAGCCAGTAACCTGAAGGCAGACAGAAAACTTGAGTTCATGCCAACCAACCTCCACGTGCAGAGGATGAGGGTGCAGGATGATCTGGGCTTTGGTGAGGCACAGATGGAAAACGTAGATTGTTGTTTTTTTATTTATTTTTTGTTCTTCTTTATCCTCAGACTAACTGTTGTTTTTTATCCAGAACATACATACGATGTGATCACGATCGGCGCTCCAGCTGCTCACTGCCAGGGTTTTAAAAATGGCGGGCTGAGGAAGCTCAGCCAGAAGTTTGAGGAGGCCAAGAAACAGTAAGTCCACTTAAATGTGGGAATAACAGGAGTATTGCATGTTTTCTCCCCTCAGTTAAATTTATTTTCAGCTTCATTCATATTCAACCTGTATTATTTCAAATATTTTAGGCAGGTGAAGCATTGACCTTTGATTTTTACATTAAATGAACTTATTGTTTCTTAAACTCCTGCATTAATTCTGCTGTTGAGTTCTGTGGCTTCTTCTTAATTTTGTTTTTGTTACTTTTTTTGATCAGCATATATGAGGAAGGATGGTGAGTTGCTGCACTGCTTTTTGCTTGTTTTTATTTAAACGTTTGCATCTCACTGCTCAGTGCCACCACAAATCATCAGACATTTTTCTAATAGCACAGTAGAGCTGGTTTTAAAAGAATCGATTTATTTGAATAAATTCAAATGTAATTAAACAACTTTCTATCCGTAAAACTCTGACATTTTTTTATATATATAAATGTTTATTTTTCCTTTTCCAGAGACAACAGTAACCCTAATCTTGCGTGATTTACTGATGCTCGGCAAGATCGTAGCATATACAAACAATTGAAATTGTGTGTCTGTGTCAAATTTGGATTTTTAAAATAGCACTCAATAACTTTTTTTCTGAATATCCAATAATAAAAATGTAAAATGAGAAACTTCATAAAAAGAACATAAATGGTTTTTGGTGGATTAGGTTCACACACCTATATACCCAAAACCGGCTTCTTCCGCTGAGATAATATTAAATTCTATTTTTTAATTCACCTTTGAATTAACATTCACCTGTAAACTATTTGGTAGCTTGTTACCTTTCACATTAGCAGCTTACAGTAAGACCATCAGCTCCACTGTGTTCAAAACCTAATGTTTTGAAAATAACAGGAAGTGACATCACTACATGCAAAGGTACACCAAAATAAAATTGATACTGGACTGGTGTTTGTAGACAACAATCTTTCAAATATTTCAGAAGTGCATGTAGGCGGTCATATCAGGTTATTACAGTAATCTGATTACACTCAGATGTCTGATTTTGATGGCCATGTAAACAGGCTCTGTGTTTTATGAAACTAGTTATCAGAATGTCTAAATATTCAAGAAGAATTGGTGTTACATAAATATCTGTAAACGCATCGACATAGAAATAATCAGATTTAATCTAATCAAATCAGGCGAATCGATTCAGGAAAATACTGGCGATACCCAGCCCTACAACACAGTCATTTTATTAAAATTACATTCTGTTTGGAAATCAGTCACAGCTTTTGTCTTGTGAGAACTCAAAAAACTTTTAAAAAGTCTGTG
>JBAFSZ010000027.1:5063791-5085168 GCA_036919955.1 Melanotaenia pygmaea
TTAAAATTACATTCTGTTTGGAAATCAGTCACAGCTTTTGTCTTGTGAGAACTCAAAAAACTTTTAAAAAGTCTGTGAATGTATGGATAAAATGGTTTCACCTCAGAAATCTTTAATCAATTTAGGTTCATGTTCTTTTTCCTGATTTAGAACCACGTTGAAAAGCAGGCATGTGCATGCAAACACAATATCTATCTGTGTGTCTTTCACAAATCAGGCAGATAACATTACTCCCTTCATTTTTTAAACAAAGCTCTTCAGTCAGAGCTGCCAATTCTTTATATAGTGAGTGTAGAAAAAAGTGTCATCAGCATACGCTCTGATACAAGCTAATTATCTCTGCCTTCTGCAGCAGCGCTCTCTCCAGCTCACAGTCCATCGTCTACATACCCCAGGACATCGTCCGAGCCAAAGAAATCATCGCCCACATCAACACGCTCAAGACTCAGGTCAGCTACTACGCTGAGAGGCTTTCCCGAGCCGCCAAAGACCGATCAGCCAGCGGACTGGAAAGGACGCTCACTATTCTGGCTGATAAGGTAGTTAAAGACATTTGTGTTTGGTAATTTTTATCTTCATGTGCTCCATAAAACTAGCATCTCCTCTCATCTGGTCAGACTCGCCAGCTGGTGACAGTGTGCGACTGCAAGCTGCTGGCTTCAGCCATTCAAGCCTTGAATGCAGCGCGCCCAGAGTATATTGCCTCCAAAGCGTCTCCTTCCGCTGAGTCTGAACAAGTAGTTCTCCGCAACGACCAGGACACATTGCTCGCCAAGTGGAGCGGTCGTAACAGCCGGTCTTCTCTACATGTAGATTGGCATGAAGAAGAGTGGGTACGTCATTTACACAAGAGTTAACAGTTGGAGATGATTTGAGTTTTGTGACATGGCGTGTTATCCTGCTGGAAGTAGCCACAAGAAGATGATGCACTGTGGTCGTAAAGGGTGTTTTAAACCATGTGATGTTGGTAGTAAGAGGCCCAAATTGTGCCAAAAATACCCCCAACTTCATTACACCACCAGCAGCCTGAACCTGGAGCTAATTTGGAGTTCAATGGAGACTAATCAGACCAGGCAAAGTTCTTCCATCTTCTGTTGCCCAGTTATGGTGAACCTGTGTGAATTGTAGCCTCAGTTTCAGTTCAGTTCAGACAACTTTATTTAGGTTTTCATTTGCAGTTTTCCCACAACAACAAACAATAATCATTACAAGGATGAGTAATTATAAGGAAACAATAGGAGGCTCATTGGTATGTCAACCAAATAATTAGCTTTATAGTTCATCAAATAAATAAAAACCGATGGTAAGAATATTAAAGGAATGTAAAAATCCATTAAATAAAGTCCTATGAATAAAATCTAGTACATAAGTCAAATAAATGCAGAAATACTTAAAATTAAGTTACTTTAAAAGCCTAATAGCAAAAAAAAAACTTTACATAATGATTTGTTTTATTTTTGGCCACATAATGTAATCAACCAAAAGGTAGCAGTAAAAACTCTGGACAGAATGTAGTCTGGTTGACTTATAATTATTGTGTACCCCACTTTGCAGCCACATTCCTCCACTAGATACCAATAACCTTCAAGCAACTTCAGTTTCCTGTTCTCAAGCACGAACAGAACCAAGAAGACCAACCATCTGCCTTGATAGGGTTAACATGGGGAGGACAGAAAAGAAGGGTCAACAAGCACTATAACTCTAAAGGGATGGCTAAGGGTCACCTATGCCAGTAAAAACTCTATAAACTATTAGAAAGGAAAGTTTATTAATAGAGAGAAGCCATTACTGGAGAAGCATGATGAAGATGTTGTAAGTTTAACTAAAATAACAAATAAAGCTAAAACTACAAAGAAGTAAAGAGATGCTTATAGCTGGTCTTAATTCTACCAGTTCATCATTATAATAGATAAATAAGATGCAGTTCGTGCAGTCATAAAAGAAGGAGTGTGCACTGTTCGTTCAGTGGGAACAAATTCATTTTAAATTATCACAGGATGTAAATTTTTTTTTAAATAATCTTCATATTTAACATAGTTCAGTTGCCTTTGAGGCACAAACGGTGAAAGACTAATGCAGTCATTAGTGTCTGTTATGTTCATTATTAGTTATTACAAACCATCAGTGTTTAGCATCTGTATCCTTGAGCAGCCGGATGTAATATAATAAAGTACATTTATCTTCAAAATTGATGTGATTCATCTCTTCCCTCTGGCTTTAATCTTTTCCTTTGCTATAATATATTTAGTGGTCCCTCATCATTTTTATTTCATCCATCAGATTTTTACTTTACACCTTTTCTTACATATAATCCACAACAGAAAGAGCAGCATTTGAAATGCGTGTCTACTCTTAGGAGAAGGTGTGGTTGAATGTGGATAAATCTCTGGAGTGCATCATCCAGCGTGTAGACAAGCTGCTTCAGAAAGAGAGGAGACCCAGCGCCGGCAGCCAGGACAGTACCCAGAGTGACCAGCAGGGCGGCAGCAGCAAAAAAGGTGACACATTCCTGCTCTTTCTTGCCTGCGTGGTTTAATTAAGATGTGTTCATTTGTCATGGAAAAAAACGGGATGAATTAAATGAGTTAAAGAGAGTTCATGAAATGACTCTTCTGTATGTTGCTGTGAGAAGATGATGGGAAGAGAAGAGCTTTCTGGGTCAACCCAGGAAGTATGACAGAAGAATCTCCATCATTACCATCATCATCTGAACCACCATCCTCTTCCTCTCCACCTGCCATCACCTCTGCACATCCCTCCTGCCCTGAACAGGAAACTTGTATGTTCATTTTAATGCTTTCTTTCATGCTTTTCTCTCAACTCTGTTCATTTGCTTCACCTCCTCCTTTAAAGCGTTCTTTATCTATTTCAGTGCAGATGTTAAATGTTCAGTGTTTCATGTTTCATCTTTGTCCACAGTGCTGCAGCCAGCCTCTCAGTCAGTAGTCATATCTAAAGTGTTGGTCTTACTAGACATGTTGTTGTTGACCAGAGTCAGATATCTATCCAGACTCAAGCTTTAAAAATAAAAGTCAAAAATTATTTATGGCATCAGGAAGAATGGGAGCAATTATAACGGCAAGCAAATCAGAAATCCCTCAATTCCTTCAATTGTGAACACTGCACATGCTCAGTCTTTATCTGTGTGTTAGAAAAGAACCTAACTTCCATATATACATATTTTTTTAGTATTGTTTTAACCTGAAAAATGTTATAGTTTGCATTTTTCCCTTATTGGGGTGAGTAGATGTTTGACCCTGGTCTGCAGTGTTTTCTATGTGTGTCTCTGCTGCCCTCTGTGGCTAACAGCGCCTGCTAATCATGCATGTCAAACCTCCATCCCCTCTTCCAGATGGAAGCCCCGGTGCTGAGGAGGCGTACCCAGGTAAGAGCCACCCTGCCCTTAACCCTCTCGGAGATTAAGCCTAAATAAATTATAATCAAATAGATACTTTCGACCGTTCACGTACAATATCACATATTTACTTTATTTAACTGTTAGGTTTGCCAATATTTCTATAAGCTTACAAAGCCTTTTGGCTTATTTGAAATTGGCCTTATTAACAAAATGTCCTACAAAGTTTGGAAACAATTTTAGAAAGTATTCAGACATTAACTTGATTTATTTATTTAACAGATTCAAACAAATTATTTTCAGTGTCTTCTCTGACCAACTTCATGTTTTAAAAATACAAGTAAATTAAAAAATTTGATGTAGCCACACCAAAAAGAAGTTGAGGATCCGTATAATGGGGGATACCGCCTGTGAAAAGATGTTGCCTTAATGGTAGCATGTATCTCCAATATGCTAACCTAGTCTTCTGCATCAGTCATTGCACACAAATGAATCCAACACAGACTCTGGTTTTTGCAGCTTTTCCTGACAACATCCTGGACGCTCTTTACAGAAATGGATGTCAGTTTTTACCCAAAAGCAAATGTTTGTCTTTCTCCTTGTGTAATCCAGTTTCAGGGGTTATTTAAGGATGCAGCAGTGGACTGTGTTGAGAGAAAAAGGTTTTCCAAGGTATTCCGGATTCCATGTGGTTGTATTGACCCCAGCAGCATGAATGTTTTGCATGAAGTTAAATCATATAGAACAGACAGAGACCACTTTCCATATGTGGACTTTATTTTCTAAGATTTCCCGTTTTTACAACACTCTGCTCTTTGGATGGTAAAAACAAATTCTTTGTGATATTTTTTTATTAAGAAAAAAAACATTTTGGATTTATTGATGAATATTTGGTTGAGTTTGATATTAATTGTTGGGCTGTGACCCTTATCTGCATGGAAAAACCAAACCTTTAGTAGATGCTTCTTTTATACCCAACCGTGACACCCTTACCTATCACCAATTCATCTGTTGATTGTAGACTCCTCCAAACACTAAATTGCTGTAATTTCTCTTAACTTTTCTGTCATTGCCTTGATTATAAAGTGCGTTGCTGCATTAAATTGTAAATTGGTTTATATTATCTAAATGCGATGAAGTTGGTTAGCAAAGACACGAGACGGTCAGTGTTTTACTTGTCTGAACGGATTAGTTTCTGCTTTTGGTCCTGTTCTGGTTACTTTATCAATGATTTGAAAAACATCTGGCGCGCTTCTGCTTTTCCTGTCGTGTCTCTGTTCCATCTGTTATCTGTTTCTGTTTTAAAAAGTGCAATTAAATGTATTCACCCTCTTCCATTTAAAGTGTTTTGTCCTAAATGTTCCTTTGTTGAGTGGAGATGCATTTATTTGTCTGTACCTGCACTTTTCCCAGGCGAGTGGAGCGAGGCGTTGTACCCCCTCCTAACCACGCTAACAGAGTGTGTCGCCATGATGAGCGATAAGGCCAAAAAGTCTATGGTGTTCCTTCTGATGCAGGACAGCGCTCCGACAATATCCATGGACATCTCGCTGCAGTACCGTCGCGACGTCGTCTTCTGTCAGACGGTCAGCACACACACATGCACACACATACAGTATCAGGTGACTCAGTCATGCTCACTCACACACACATTTATGTAAAAGCATCCATTAGCTAATTATAGAGTCACAGTAGAGGTCATAAATCTGTAATATTGTAAATGGGTGCAGAGGTCAAACTCTGGATGACTGTACAACATTAATACAACTATCAAACACGCTGAAGCACTGCAGGATTTTTAAAAAAAGAGAAGGAATTTCACACACCTACAGATTGGAGGTGTGTGATTTCTGCCCAGATCTAACTCATTAGTACATTTAGAGCCTCTCACTGTCACTCTTTTGGAAAGGACTCTTATCAGATACTTCAACTCACACCACAGCTGTGAGTCAGATACGCTACAACCCATTCAGTTAACTAAAGAGTGAAATGTTTTCTAAAGCAGCACTGAGTGAGCGATGAAAAATATTCTGCAGTTTAATAGAAGTTAAAAACCTTCAAATTACTGACTCAATCAGTTGATTCTGTTTGTTATTTTTTTACCTGATCTCAGTCTGGCCTCTGTGTGTTTCTGCTAGCTGACACATCGTTTTAATATACTCTATGAAGAGATTGGTATTCACCAATCAAAGAGGAAAGATGCAAAAATGTTTCTGAATCTGACGGAGGGTAAAATTTTCTTAAGTACAACTTAAGAACAAATTTAAGAAGATTCGAAAGATGATATTTGTAATCTTAAGCTGTGTTAGCATGGGCCCTGGAGAGTCTGAGATGTAGCTCAAGGATTTTCAGCGGTCTCTGAGCATTTCACAGTCTGACCTTGGACTGAACTTGTTGGGACGTCCCTTGCTGGGAAGATTGGCAGCTGTCTTAAATAATCTTTCTCACTGTAGAATGATGGACTCCAAATAGTTTGGAAATGGCCTTGCAGCCCTTTTTAGATTGATGGGCAGCAATAGTTGCTGATGTCTTTCCTCCTTGGCATTTTGTCACCACCGTACATTGACAGACCCAAAGGTTTACACCAACTGACACTCTGTTTTTAGCCACATGAACTGATTTTCAACAGCAGCCTGACGTTTGTCTAAAAAGTGACAAATCTGAATCTTATTTATATTCTCATCATGTTTTATTAAATTATTCACCATGCTGATTTCCTCCACACATGCATGCAAAGAAACCAACAGCATCTGTTCACTTATATAATATGATAAGCAGTGAAGCTACGGCATCTAAAAATAAAACCATATGTTGATTTGAAAGTGACTCACAAGTCTAATGGTCAGTCTTTCATATACCACAAAAACAAGTTTATTTATTGTGTCACATTACAGATGTCTGTTTTTAAAAGTGTAACTGTGTTAAGGTGCGTACAGATCTCATTAAAGACATTTATTTCCCTTCAGAAGGAATTCCAAGTCTAAATTAACTTAAATAAAGGAATGTCTGATATGTATAAGAAATAATTATTAAACTTCCTAAAGGTTTAAAAATGGTAAACATGGAGATCAGGAGTGATTGAAAGCTGGAAGTGGAACTCTGACAACCTCCTCCAGCTGTAACCCAAACCTGATATTGATGTGTGTTTGCAGCTCACCGCTCTCATCTGTGGCTTCATTATCAAACTGAGGAACTGTCTCCGTGACAACGGGTTCCTACGACAGCTCTACACCATCGGCCTGCTGGCTCAGTTTGAGTCTCTGCTGAGCACCTACGGTACAAACACAGCAAGCTCGGCTTTTTCTGTACATATTTCCACTGTTGGACCCTGAACTCTTACCCTGGTTGTGTGTGTGTGTGTGTGTGTGTGTGTGTGTGTAGGAGAGGAGCTCGCCATGTTGGAGGACATGAGCATCGGCATCATGGACCTGCGTAACGTCACCTTTAAGGTAGAAATATACAGTTTGTATTGTATAAAACCATCTAAGGAAGGATAGACACTGAAAAGTGAACATTTAAACTTTAATTCAAACTGCTTCCTGTTTTTAATTTTGACAAAGGTCACCCAGGCAACAGGCAGCTCCACCCCCGACATGCTGCCCATCATCACGGGAAACAGGGACGGCTTCAACGTGCGCATCCCACTACCAGGCACCATGTTTGATGCGCTGCCACGTGAGATCCAGAGCGGCATGCTGCTGAGGGTCCAACCGGTGCACTTTAACGTCGGCATCAATGAGCAGCAGACGCTGGCGGAGAAGTGAGCGAAATGAAGACGAGGTTGCGTGTGATTTAGCTGCAGAGATGTTTGGGAAGGTAAAGTCTCTTTTGTGTATATGTTGTTATTTTTTCAGGTTTGGAGACACATCCCTGCAGGAGATCATTAACACGGAGAGTCTGTCCAGGCTGAACTCTTACTATGAACAGTTTAAAGAAGTCCTGCCTGAAGACTGTGAGTATAAATACGCCACACTGCCACGAGTGTAGGAAGATCAAAACACTGATTACCATATTTATAGTTTGTAACCTTCTGATCTAAAGTTTTCCCTGTTAAACTAAACACAAGCTTTCTGATATTGAGAGATAATTTAGCTGCACCTCCACTGGCTACAGTTATATTCATAAACCCGTCACATTCAGCCAAAGTTTAAACTTTTGTCTTATTTGTCACTTTGAAGCTTAAATCTGTGTATCAGCTGATCTTATTCCTGTATTTTCTGCTCCACATACCTCCAGGCCTGCCGCGATCTCGTTCCCAGACTTGTCTTCCTGAACTGCTGAGGTTTCTGGGTCAGAACGTCAACGCCAGGAAGAACAAGAACGTAGACATCCTCTGGCAAGCTGCCGAGGTGGAGTTTGGTCTCCTGTCCTACAAAGATTATAATCTAAACCATGTGCTGTTTGTAAAAATATAAAACGCCGGCCCTTTTCCTTCACCATCCCAGATCTGCCGCCGGCTGAACGGCGTCCGTTTCACCAGCTGCAAAAGCGCCAAAGACCGCACGGCCATGTCTGTCACGCTGGAGCAGTGCCTGATCCTGCAGCATGAGCACGGCATGGCACCGCAGGTCTTCACGCAGGCCCTCGACTGCATGCGCAGGTAGGACGCCCTCACGGTGCCTGTGTGGTAGCATATGAATTTGTTGCATCCCTTAAAAAAGCAGAAAAGTAAAACCAGGCTCCAGATCTGACTTGAATTAAGTCCACTAAGAAAAATGTAGCTAGGTGCTGAAATTCTCCGAGTGAGGTTTCCTCCCTGCTGCTGTGCACACACGTGCTTTGTATAAGTGGTTGCAGATATGAAATGCTTCTGGAGAGCTGTGATTCTTGTTCTTCTGCAGGTACAATTAGTCCCAACAGCAAGCAAAACAAAAGCAGTTTGCCTATAAAACCTCTTTATCATGAACCAAGTTAAACTTTCCTGACAGAAAACGTTCAAATTTCACGCACAGTAATCTTTGTTATAATCCTTGTTTATGTGTAAATATTCTAATACAATGATTTGAAAATATAGCAAACCTTTATAGCTTTTGCAGCTGAGAGTTCCTGTTGCAAGACGGTGCATGACCCTGTTCTGTTGTGTAAACACCGAGCTGTAAATAGAAAACTAACTTATAAGACTGCCTTTCACATTCGGAAAATGAGGATATGCTGCTTGCATCAATGTCCAATATTTGAGTCCTTTGCACATTTTTTTTCTTTACGTTTCTGAGGGTCAATGTGGCTAAAAGCTAAACTAATTCTACAACTCAGGATGGAAAGATTCAGTAACTAATCATAGAAAATATAAGACAGAGACATTTCTGTGGTTACATCTACTACCATACAAAAAAGCTGCAAAATATATAATTATGTCTTATTGTTAAAAGGTTTACACTAACACTATGTAGGGCATTAGGTTGTTGTCTGATTGTAAATCTTCAGTATGTTGAAACAACTGTTACTGTCCCATTAACATCAGCCATCCTGAATGTTTAGTGTTTTTTTTCACCACAGAAATGGTTTCTGTTAATAATGAGGTGCCTTATGGGACAGAATGTATTTGCAATGTACAGTAAATGCAGGCTTAAAGCTATAATCACTCACACAAACAGAAAACCAACTCTCACGCAACACAAGGGCATCGTCTGACATTTAAACGACTGAAAATTCACACACATATACGACTAAAACCCAGCACATACACACATGAGACACTTTCTACTCGTTTGAGTAATAACGATCTCAGTGTCTGATTAATGCAGGGAAATGCATCAGCTGATCCCGGTTTGAATGAGGAGTTGATACTAGTGTCTATGAGAGGTAATTCAAAATCAAAAATCGAAACATGAACAATGAACTATTTTCTCATTTGTGCTCCTCATAAAAATGTTTAAAATGACAGATAATGAAAGCTTTGATTTCGTTTTTCTCCTTCACTTGAACAAGTAATGCGGCACTGAAGTTAACGCCATGCACACCTTTACATCCTCTCATTCATACCAGCGTCAGCTCACACACACACATTTTAATCTCACATTCACTACTATCATCACTAATTTAAACAGGTGCATGGTGTGTGTGTGTGTGTGTGTGTGTGTGTGTGTGCACGTTTTCAGTAGTTTATATGCAAGATGTCTAAAATTTCTAAATTCTTTCATTGCAATTCTCTTCCCCCGAAAGAGGATGACAAAGAGATTTATTATTTGTTGTTATGACAACAAGCACAGTTTCCACATCTGAGAAGTGCTCCTCTCTTTTGTAAGTGTTGCATAGTTGGTGTTAGGTGTTTGTGCAAGGGGCTGTTGCATGCTTTCAGAGGTGTTTGTGAGTTTAAATTACACTCTGTCCCAGTGTGGCGCCTCACTGAGCAACACCTTACATTGTGCAGATTTTGCTGGAAAGCTTCTGTAAGCTCATAGAAAGTTAGACATGTGCTTTGTTCACATGTACTTATAAAATTTACAAATTTTTTCTGCAAAACAAACAAACCAGAGCCCATCTGTAAGATGTAATTTACTTTTTGAAGTTTTTAGAGTCGATGTGAAGGTTGCGGATGCCTGTTAGTTGGTCTGAACACGGCTGCTCTGTCTTTGTTTCAGTTTTTACTTCTCCTTTCATTCCCAAACAACAACAGTGGCAAAGGTCATTCTCTGTTGCTGCATGAAAGAAATGTGTGACTGTCTCATCTTTACAGAGATAACTGTTGCAGACTAAAGCGAAATGTTGAGTATAAATAACACTACAAAACAAGAAAGGGTGAATAAAACGGTATTTCTGAGAAACAAGATGACATACGAGGTCATAGCAGGAGACGTGGTGGCTGAGCTGTGCTGGGAATTTATACCCCCACACACGGTGATTGATATCGATCTACAGTTAATGTCATTTCCAGCTTTTATTGCCTCTTTAGACATCCGAGCATCTCTGTGTCAAACCCAGAATTGTTTGTATGTTTTTTTTTTTTTGTGATCAAACGGCGTGATACTGTATATCTGTTGGTAAAAGTGTCTCTTCGTACAATAAACCCACCGATTCCTCGCATGGTTCTGTATGATGTCTCTTCATCTTTCTTCTTCTCACATCTCCCCGTTTTCCTCTCCTCTGCTTCATCAGCTGATGAGCATGACGATTAGATTTTACTTTGATTTGTTTGAGCTGAGATGCACATTTTAGAAGAGCCTGGCAGTGTTTTTCCCTTCCGTCTCCTCGTTTTCCCTCTTTTCCATCCCGACTGGTTTGAACTCAGTAAAGTAAATGAACAAAACCGCCTTAAAGTTCATCTGAAGCTCATTAAGTGCATGTTTGTTGTGGGAAATTATTTATTTAGACTTCAAAATTTTTTCCTGGCTTCTCCTCCTTCCTCCTCCTCATCCATCTTCATCCCATGTCTTAGAGTTTTATAAACATGGTGAACCATTTGCTGTATTTTCCTCTTTCCTTCTCAGACAGAACATCTTTCTTAATTTCTCTTTTTCTCTCTCCTCCTTTTCCTCTTCCTCTGTTTCCCGTGACATCTTTTGTATTTATTTTTCGTTTCGTTTGTACAACTGGTTCATTTTTGCTGGATGTTTTTTTTCATTCCGGTGGTTTCCATGACTTTATTTTGACCTGAATATTATTGTTTTGATGTCACCTCGTGGAAGCTGCTTTCTGTCGCTGCTGTCATTGTGATTTTTCCCATGATGCTTGTTAATTTGCCATCTCACCTCTGTGCCTGCATATGTGCGTCCCATCTGTTTGTTTTGGCTTTCACGCAACACGCTGCCTGGTTTCTTCCTCACCCGCTCTCCTTATCTCCTAACACTTTCCTTCCTCATCCATCACTTTTCTCCTTCTTTATTCCATCTTTCCTCCTTTACTACTCTCCCTCCTCCAACCTTGTTTGCTGCTCTTCGCCTTTTCCTCTTCTTCCCAACCCCGGTGACTTGGCAGCATTGGGACTCGAGAAGGGGTGATCCAGAAGAACCTGAGTGGCTTGCTGCCGGTGCGCGACTTGCAGCTGGACCCCAGCCTCCTGTACTCGCTGCCACTGCTGGCCCTGAGCCCCAACCTCCTGGTCGTGTGGATCTTCCTCAGCTTGGCGTACTTCCTGGCTAAACTCCGCTGCAGCTGAACGGCGGCTCTCAGCTGACTGCAAAACATGGCAACGTTTACGAGGAGGGGTTGGGAATGCTCTTCGCTGACTAACCAGAGGGTTTCTGAAACTGTGAGAGTGTGTGTGAGTGTGTAATCCATGCTCACACTTGACTAAGGGCTTCACACAACTAACGCCCCATTTATTAAGGGCCAAGCCTGACATCCTCTCCTTGTTTCAACTCCTTTATGAGCACTAACTGTTAAACCTGGGACCAGTTTCTTTCCACTCTAAACCTGCTGAACAGGAAGTTGAGAAACATGCATCCTCTAGTGTTTTTAAAATGGTATCTGAGACTGAGACAGCTTGTTTTAAACCATTTTGATCTTATTTTTCCTCTCCCTGCTGTTATAAATGCTGCCATGTGAGCATTAATTCCACTTCTTAATCTCTGAAATAGAAGATGTTATGATCACAAAGTCAGACTGCATCATCATCTTCAAAAAGCTCAGTCTCTAAAAGCTGATTTTAGTTCGATTCCAGAAGATGAAATATTCATTTTAAAAAGCTGGAGGATGTTTTCTTTTTATTTCAGCTGGCTTAGTGTGAACGTACCTCTTTAAATCTGTGCAAAAAAAAACTAACGAAAAACACACACCTTACATGTGCAAGAGCTTTACTGTCAGTGCCGCTGTGAATTCAACATTACTGGCAAAGCAGCGCCCCCTGGTGGCCCGACTGCCTTATTCTTCACTGTCTTCACTCAACACTAGCTGACAAAAGAGCAGATTAAAGTAACGGTATATTTATGAAACTTGTGAATATGTATAAAAATAAACTAAATATTTATGAATAGTGTTTCAGGAAGGACTGATAGTAGCTATTATAATAGAAAAGAGTGTCTATTTTATGATTCAAGCTTCCTACAATAAGCTAATTTAATTTCTTAGCTTGTTTGATTTCTCGTCTTCCACATGCTTTGGCACTTCCTTGCAGGATAAAGAACTAAAGCTTATGTTTTATGCCAGAATTAACCAAATATTTGGTATGTATCTATTTTTGTAGAACGTAGGAGTATTTTTACCTCTACTTTAGCTTGTGCACTTTGCAGTAGATCTGGGTTAGTCACTGACTCTGTTTACATGAAGTAAAAAAAATAAGAATAAAAAAACTAACATTTGTTTGCTCAGATTTAAATGAACTGAACTAATTCAACTCATACATAGCAAATATTTCATGTAGGTTTGAACGTAAAGTTGCTTAATTAAACAAAACAATAGACATGACAAAAATAGAGGAGTTTAGTATTTGGTTAAATTTGAATGCTGTGTCTTGTTTTTGAAACAATTTTACGTCCTTCAGTCCCTTTACTGTATTTATTTTTAAATTGGTCCAGGCACTGCCCCTAGTGGTTACTCACATATTTGGAGCTTGCAAACGCATTGCATTAATTTAAGAGGACATACAGAGACAAGGTATCAATGTACTAGGCAGCCATGACAATCACACGTACGAGTAATTAAAAGCAAGTATATTTTCAGCCTTGAAACCATTTATGCTCCCTTTGCGTACATAAGTAGGTAGGTACGTTCATTTCACACATCTGCCCTTACACTTTTATGCGTCCCTCACATTAGCATGGTTGTCAGAGTAATTTGGTACGTAAAGGACATAGGGGACATGCAAAAATCCATCTTTTGTGTAGATTATAGATGTGTCCCAATTCGGGGTATTCGCATTTCAAAGTGCAGGTTGTTTTGTTTGTTTTTTTTTAGCTACACTTTAGTAGAAACGTGACAAAACCAAGAACATTGAAAACATATTGGCATTAAAATTCTGTAATAGTTGATATTTGTGGATTTTAAAGGGGTTAATGAAGAATGTCCACAACAACAAAGCCTCAGATAGCTGTTTTGTTTTTGTTTTGTCGGCTAGGCTGCCAGTCCCCTTTCGCAAATGGTAAGCAAACTTCGAAGTGTGCCGACTACGTAGGAAACTCTAAAGTGTGTAGACCCTGAATTGGGACACGGCTCATAAATGGGCCTCAAGTGTTTCTACAGTCCTGCAATCAGAAAAAAGTAATATTGGAATTCTTAAAAGATGAGAAAAAAGTCAACAAACGCAATGACGTGTGAGTAAGCTGGTCAAAAACCAGTCCAAAAAGGTTCATACTGTCTTCTATTTAATATATTACACCTAGCTTTCATTTAGTGAGACAGTTAAAAGCGAAGGTCCTTTAGCTTGACGTGTTTTGACTACTTCCTGTTGCCTTCCTCAGAACGGTGAGGAGATTACTGTAGCAAAGTGTCTTGTCAGCTGTTCTTATTGAGGTTTGCCAGACAGTAGAGGACGACTACACCTGCTGCTGTCTGGCAACAGAGAATGGCATCCCAAGTGCATGATAAGATGCAGGATCCCAGTTGGATGGGGCCCATTTCTGGACCTCAGTGGCCTCCCTGATCGAGGGTGGTGGTATTTATTGCTTTTAGAGCAGGTAATCTTGGCTTCCTACCAATCCATAATGAGCTTCTCTTTTGCAGTGATCAGATGTGGCTGGTTTTAGGTTTTGTTGTTCTGCTTTCGCTTTTCCTACTAGGGAACAGGGAAAGCAAAAATTCTGTCATAAAATCTTCAGGGTGTGCTCCTTGATCTGGATTCCTTTTGGCATTCTGTTATTCATTGGTTCAGTTCATTTATAAAATCTTATGGTTTATCACATGCCCAGAAGGAGGCAGTAATCAGCTGTCTCACTGATGGACAAACAGAGAAACACCAAGTCAGTGACTGACCCTAAATCTGCCCTTGAGTTTGAATCATGATGCAGTGGAGATCAGCTTTGTCTCGCCAGTTGTCAGAGTTGATTCTTCTGGTTTTTTAGATGCAGCTTCTAATTGGCTAATGCTAGAATGTATCATTGTAGGATATCCAGGTGAAATGTGTTATGCAGAGTAATGCTGCAGGTTGTGCGTCCTTCAGAGCATTTATCTGTACCAGCTCCTACTTTAGGATTAGCTTTATAGAGTCAAGATTTGCAGAGTGAAGTAACTGATTTTGTCTGATAGATCGCGACTGAATGATGGATGTAGTCATGCTTGTGCCAAAGGCTGCTATCAGATTTTGTTCTGTTCAATGTAGTATTTAAGAACTTAATCCTTAAAAGGAATGCAACATCTTTCTTTGAGCCCTGGTAGGCTTCTTGTTGGTTTGTTTCACATGAAACAAGAAAAGAATAAACATAAATATTCTTTTAAAAGATAAGTTTTCCCTTATTCAAGCATTGTCTTGTCACTTTAATAAAGTATAACGAGCGAAACTTCTTCGCTGCTCCTCTTTTAAAATGTCTATAGAGCTTATTCAATCCAAAACTCAAGGATATTAAATTTCCTGCCAGAATAGTTGATTTTCACATTTGAAGTGCTGGAAATATTTAGAAGTAAAATGATTAAAAGGTTATCATTTAAGATGCATATCGATTTCAGGTAATTAAAATGAATCAAGTTTGATGTTTTGGTTTTCACCAACCAATGACAAAGTTTGGACATTGTATAAACGTCCATATTGCCGTCCTCTGGACCTTTAGACTCAGAATGTGTACCTCCAAATTATCCTTTTAAAATGTGTTAAAAATATTTATATAAAAAAATAAGTCTGAAACACTCAGACTGCTTTACCTGCAAGTTTGAAAGGTCAAAATATTATCTTGATCTTTTAATCTCCTTGAAACGAGGAGGCTCTATATCATAATTATTGTCCCATAAAAGAATTAGATTGGGACCTAAATGGCCTCCTTTGGTAGGTTTCCAGCTCTTGTGACCTCCCAACATTCACTCATTACTATGAAACACAATTTATTGGTCAAATTTTTAAACTGATCTACACAATATTTTTATTGGAAGTTTTACTGAATATTAATTAGATTATTTGGATCAAACACTATTGCTAATACTTGTTTCAAGGCTTTTTTTTATAGCTGAAAAGCCTCTGATAAACCATGAAGATCTCAGAATATAAGAAAATACAAAGAAAAATTCCACATTTTTGAATTATAGGATAATATTTGGATATGAATTGGTGGAATAACAGGGTTTTTTTCTCTATTTAAAGAAGTGGTTTGGCATGTTAGGAAAATTCCTGAGTTAAAATGAGAACCTATCATAAAGCTATCACCAGCAACCTGCTACCTGAATTATGCTAGGAATGAAATTAGTAGTTGTTAGTTCCTGTAAGTGAAATGTGAGGAAATAGTTGATGGATCGCTAACTTTGAAAGACATCAAGCTCGCCTCGTGGAGTTTCCCACCTTTTTCCTTTTATCAAAACCTTTGGCTTTGTGCCCATAACTGATAAATTTGCATTGTGAAAACACTAAAACTAGCAGGAAACATCAAGCTTGACTCCATCCAAAGGCAAAATAATTCATGGAAATTGATCTGTTTCAAAACTGGATTTTAAAATCTATGTTCAATATGAAGAGTTGAGCTAATCTAAGCTAACTGGCTAATGGGACAGAGCAATGATTTACATCCTCTTAACAAAAAGCTATTAAAAAAAATTCCAAAATATTCAAATTAAACTATTAATAACCTCTTGTTATTAATATATATATTTTCCGTATCTCTACCTTAAAGTATTGTCTTCTTCTCCATTTGTAGAACTACCTCTGAGTTTCAGTACAGGTTAGCATTTATTTTACGAAGAAAAGAACTAATATGAACATATCAGAAAGGAGCAGGGACAAAATCGTTTTTGCATAATGACAAAAACTGTATTAGTGTTAATTGAAAAATAAAGAATTATATCATCTGCATATTATTAGATCATGAACATGACAGGATGAAATTTCAGTATTATTGATTTATTTGTTTTTGCTGCCTTTGTGTGATTTTTTTTTTCTTTAAATATTAGCTACCAGGATGTTTCAAAGAATCTACTGTAATTGTACCACTGTACATAAATCATATTTAAATACATGTTTTGCATAAATGCAATATTTATTCTGTTTATTCCAGAGTGTGTGTATATATATATATATATATATATATGCACACACATTGCTTGTGCATAACTGTTCTGCTGTTGTCACTTTATATTAGAGCCCGTTTTTAATCATCGTACTGTTATATACATATTTTTATATTTTTGTTTGTTAGATTTTAATGATCAAAGTTTGTGGGTATTTCCAAGCCTCTAAGCCTTTTTCATGTCCTGTACGTAAATGAGTGGTTTTGGTTATATATGGCATGCATAGTAAAGTTTGAGACATACTCGCATATTACAGTCCTGAACAGTCTTCTGAACACTGATTTTTCAGCCTTTCTGGTGTTAAGAGCAAGGTCAGTACACAACAGGAAATTATAATGTTGGTTTGTCAATATTTTCTTCTGTTTCATCTGTCTAAGATCAGCACTATAATGCCTGCATCCATATTGCTTGAAATGTATGACAAACCCAAGAAAAAGCTCATGTTTCTGTGCACTTAGTCTTACTCCTCTTGAAATAAATGGTTTTGTTTTCTTCCATCTGCAAAACATGAACAGACTTTAGTGTTGTTTTTCCATCTTTCTCCCTATTTTTTAGCTGCTTTACATTCTTGCTGATGACACTTGACAAATAACTTTGAATGAAAAAAATAAAAGAAAAAGATCCATTTTGAAGCAAGAAATTAGCAGCACATATGGTCTGTTCTAAATGTACTTGTCAGTGTGTCTGTGATTATGCTCTTTTATTTATTTATTTATTTATTTATTTAGTAAGTTATTTTTTACAACCTCAGTTACAAAAACGTTGGGACTGTATAAAACTAAAATAAGACCAGAATATAATGATCTGCAAATCTCATGAATCCATATTTATTCCCAATTTAATGGAACAACATATCAGATGTTGAAACTGAGACATTTTACTGTTTCATGGAAAAAATTTTAATCTGATGGCAGCAGCATGTCTGTAAAAAAAGTAGTTCCAGGGTGATGTTAAGCAATCTGTAGCATCCCCTCTTCTTTTAACTGTCTGGAAACATCTGGGAAGTGAGGAGACCGGTTGCTGGCGCTTTAGGAGAGGAATCTTGTCCCATTCTGGTCTAAAGCAGGATTCTAGCTGCTCTACACTCCTGGACCTTGGTTGCTGAATTTCTGCTTCCATGATGCTCCAGATGTTTTGTACTGGTGAAAGGTCTGGACTGCAGGCAGGCCAGTTCAGCAGCCGAACTCTTCTCCTGTGAAGCCATGCTGTTGTGATGGATGCAGGATGTGGTTCAGCATTGTCTTGCTGAAATCTGCAAGGCCTGGCATGATACAGCTTTAACCTGTATTTGTGGTTTTCAGGGTGAACTGTGTTCAGAGACAGTGATTTCTGGAAGTCTCCCTAAGTCCATGCAGTGGTTTCCAGAAGAGAGTCATGTCTGTTTTTAATGCTGTTGATCATCTAGTTATTGCATTTACCTCGTGCCCTGCATACAGAGATTCCACTTGATTCTCTTCAATCAAACTTTTGATATTATACACTGTAGATGATGGGATCTTAACAAATGTTGCATTTTTATATTGAGGAACATTGCTATGAAATTGTTCCAGAAGTTTTAGACAGTTTATCTCAGATTGATCAACCGCTGTCTTTACATTTGAGAGACTCTCTGAAATGCTCCCTTCATACCCAGTCATGTTACTGACCTGCTCCCAGTTGACCTTAGTTGTCAAATGCTCCTCCAGTAGCTTTTTATTCGTACCAATTGCTTTTCCAGTCATTTGCTGCCTCTGTTCCAACTTTTTACCAACGTGTTGCTGCCATGAAATTCAATGATCTCATATTTTCCATGAAATGGTAAAATGTCTTGACATTTTCTTTATGTGCCAATAAATATGGTTTCTTGATATTTGCAAATCATTACATTCTGTTTTTTTACATTTTACTTAGTGATCCAAGTTTTGGAAGTGGGGTTGTACATTGGCATCAGCAACATTACAACACTTCCCTCTCCACAGCAAACATATCAACATGTCAGACCAGTCATCATGCCTACTTTTTCTTTTGCTGTCATTCTCTCTGAACACCCTCCTCCCCTCTGTCTCCTCCTCTTCCTGCTCCTTCTGTCTCCACAGTGAGGGCTGCAGGCGAGAAAACACTGTGAAGAACGTTGGATGCAGAAAGTATGCGTTTAACTCGCTGCAGCTCAAAGCCTTCCCCAAACACTACCGACCACCCGACGGCACCTTCGGCAAAGTGGAAACCTGATGGAATCTCCTGGAGGTGCACTTCAGGGATGAACCGCAAACTCACTGGACTGCTGTGTGTTGGGAAGGTCCAGATCAGACTTGGTACAATCAAAAATACTGTGATAGGAGACATTTTGAGCAGAGATGTCAAAAAATTTAGATTAGATCGTAGTGGAGGCAGTCCCACTGATTCAGTAGCAACAAATACTTGCACATCTCTACCACAATAGTACAATGACTGTTTTTAGCTGCTGTATATGTTGCTTTAGACATTATTCATGATATGCAGAGTAGCTCACCGCCTCGCTGTGTTCAAGCACCAATCAGTAGGTAATCTTCATTGTTTTTATGTTTTACAAGGAGAACCATGAAAAACTGAATGAGAGGAGCATAAATAATTAAAACTGTATGATTGAATTCAGATAAACAGCAAGGTTAATAATTAAAAATGGAAAGTAATCCATTATATTTGTTTAGAAACAGCTGTGACCCCACAGGTTCGTACTGAAAAGTTGGCATCGTACATAACTTCTTCCTAGATAGGTTTAAATTGTTTTTTTTTTCTTCAAAAGCACCAACAGGCAACAACAGCATATTATTTATCTAACAGTAGAAGAGAGCAAGGCATTAATATGATTTCTCCCACTTGTCTGTAGAGGAGACAAGAAAAGTTGATCTAAAGATGCAACATCTAATGATGGCCAGAAGAGGGCGCTGCAGACACAAAGTGTCTAAATGTGTGTGTCTGTTGCTAAGCAGCAGAGAGCTTGTTTTTTTCTTATTTTCAACTTAATTTCCAAATACTCCCAAAAAGTAGTCAACAGACAGATAATGAGGTTAAATTAAATATATATCTATTAAATGGCAGATTTCACCTTTATGTTCCAGTCTTTCTTTTGTCTGCATTTTATTTAACTTGTTCTAAAGGAAAACAAAATATTACGTTTCATTTTAAAGACTCACATTTCATTTGCTGTTTTGTGTGTTCAACCTAAAAGGTTACACGTCATCATTTTTACTCTGTACATCTGCAGTGGTCAACATTCACCACCAGGGGGAGTCGCTGCTTCAAACTCCACAATCCTGTAAACAGATGACAGATCTGTTGCACTGCTGATGGCAACCCTGCTGTATTTACGTGTCATTCACCACTGAAGTTGTTTTTGCTGTTACCATTGGACTTTTTATCAGAACAAAACATCTGTGAAGGTTTTTTTGTTGTTGTGTTGCTAAAATAAAACTTAATATCACTTGTTTTGAAAATGAAAAACTGAAAACTTATCAGAATTTTGTTTTATTTGATTTGATTATTTTAACTTTTCAAGCCTTGAATGATACAGTCCACAATTCTTTACATGTTTTTGTAATTCATGAAAAACAAATCTAGTTAAACGTTAGTGACATTCAGCAAAACAGGAGGGTAATACTTCATCTTAAAGATGAACATGATGAATAAAAGTATGTGGGCAGCCATAATTATAATTTTGTAAATTTTCTAGTGTAACGTGCTACGTGCTTTTTCTTTTCATGCTCTGCACTCGTGCTAAAATGTTGCTTTTTATGTGTTTTATTTTTATTAGAGCTTTCAAGTGATTCAAAATTTTAATCGGATTAATCACGGCTTTCGAAAAAATCACGATTAATCATTAATCGTGACTATGCCTGAAATCTGCCCATTTTTACTGTATCAACAGAGAAAATAATAATGCTCTCTTTTGATGATCTCTTTTGCCCCCCCTTTTCCTGGTCAGTGCCCCTGCCTGGCCCCCCATCCAAACTTTTCTAGACCCGCCCCTGCATAGCAGAAGTATAAATCCTTTCTAACACCTTTCAACTACTTTATTAGAGAGGAGAACTCCCTGATTTATATCTCAGAACCACATTATAATTTCTCTCATTACATTAATGGCGCTTAAATGATCAGACCTGTGGCTCGAGCATCTGCACAGCACGAATGATTTAGAGGAGACGTCCTCTTGTTTCCGTGACAGTGACATGGATCTGATTGGCATGACATCGATAATTGTGGCTTACTTTAGCTAGTGCGTCCAAGAACAATACTTTTGGATGAATACGTGCCAGTGTGAACCAGGAAACTCTAATTTCCTCCTAAGCTGAACGATGAACAAAGGCACAAATAAAAAATTTTCTCTACCGGGTGGCCGGGCTTTCCCTTAGAGCTAGGGTGAGAAGCTCGATGATCCGGGGGGGGCTCAGAGTAGAGTCGCTGCTCCTCCTCATCAAGAGGAGCCACATGAGGTGGCTCGGACATCTGGTCAGGATGCCTCCTGGACGCCTCCCTGGTGAGGTGTTCCAGCACGTCCCACCAGGAGGAGACCCCAGGGAAGACCCAGGACACGCTGGAGGGACTACACAGACATGAAAATTCTTCACCTTTTGGCGAAATTTGCCATTTTGAATTTGAACCCATGTACCCATTTGAGTCATATATATCAGATGAAAACACATATTTGAGGGAATGGGGAGTATGGATGGGACACGGAGTTATACCAGACATATTTTTATTAGGACTTTGGCTTTATACACTAGAGCGATGCAGAGCCATAGTGAGTTACAAAAGTGTGCAATCGCCTGAAGGGAACCTAATATGGGGAAGAATACTGCTGCCTGATTGGTTTGTGCAGACCAGAGCACTCATGAGCTGACCAGAGGGCAGATGAAAGAGATAGATAGATAGATAGATAGATAGATAGATAGATAGATAGATAGATAGATAGATAGATAGATAGATAGAT
>JBAFSZ010000027.1:5089801-5108847 GCA_036919955.1 Melanotaenia pygmaea
GGGTTCAAACAAGCCCAAATAGCAAAGAAAAATAAAAAATGCATGTAAAAAACTGCTTGGGCCTTAAGAGGTTAAACCTGGTAATTCTCTGAAACCCACGCAGATACGATGGCGTCATCTCTCTGAGGACAGTACAGCTAGTAAAGCTGGGGTTGTAAATAAATAAGACTAGGTCAGGTAAATTTGCAGGTCTTTTGGTAAATAAATGATGAGAAAAAGTGCATAATTTAACTTTTTTTTTAATCAAGCAACCACCAAGGAGTGAAAAAGTTGCTCTTTCTGGTTTGAAAAAGCTTACAAGTGGAAAACATTCAAAACAGCTGCCAATATTCCCAGGAATGGACATCCCAGTAAGTTCCCACTGTGAAATTCAGAGAGAAACTATTAAAGAAAAAAATACATCTCTGACTCAACAGGCCCCCGTTAGCATATTAAATGTTAACGTTAGTAACAATAGGATTAGAAAAGGGCTGAACAAGTATTCTTTGAAATTACTGCAGGAGAAAGTTTCTTTCCTTAAAAGATGGGAGCGTGATTCAGGTTTCAAAAAGCTGCATCTGAACAAACGACTCCCATTACTTCAAACCTTTCCAGTTTCCCAGCCCTATAGAAAAACCTCCCCGCAGTATGATGCTGCCACCACCATGCTTAAAAGTGGAGATAATGTGGTGGTGATGAGAGGTGTTGGGTGTGCGGCAGATATCGTGTTTTTTTTTTGATAGACTAAAAGTTTGACTTTAGTTCCAAGGTTGTCATTGCAAATTAGAACTGGTTCTCAGTTCACCTGTCTGGTTAAATAAATAATGATAAAAACTGGTGAACTTGTAAACACGTTAATTTGTTTTTGGCTTCTCTCACACTGACTTTTTGCCGGGACTTTTGCTCCCATTCCACCATGTCCTGAGGGTGTTCTGACTGATTAGTTATTTGTGTTAACAAGCAATTAAACAGCTCTACAGTACCGGTTTGACTGATAATGTTCCTAATAAAGTAGCTGGTGAGTGTATGTGGGATTGAGTGGTCCTGTTTCCACGTTATCACAACTTTCCCTCCTCATATGAAACTCCTTGCTGAGTGAAATCTGCAGGTAGTGACTCTACTGTGTTAGAATCTGAATCCCATTTCTGTGCTGGTTTGGCTCTTAGAGCTTACCTGTATCTTTGTCACAGTTGTGTTTTTGTTGTCGTTTCAGTTTTGTTAGTGATGTGAAACCATAGAGCAAAGTGAGGAAGGGAAACTCACTACACATAAAAGATGTTTTGTTTACATTACATTACATTAGATTGGCCTGTCTGTGTTAATATATGGAACAAAGTCTCATAGACGGGGATACACACACCTTTTCAGCCACACATCTGGTCTCTATGCTTCCATAATAATTTTATATACTCTGGTCATAAAGGAGATTTTTTTTGTTAGTTTTAATTATTCTTTAATTCTGCACTAGAAAGTTTTTAATGCAACCTTTGACTGTAATTTTCTTTGTAGGGTTAAAGTAAGACCTCAGAAATAAAAACTTCTTTGTATTCCAGAACATAATTTGTGGTGATGGTTTATGTGTGTCATGTCCTCACTGAGGGAAAAGCAAGTAAAATATTTCTTAGTATTTTTTATTTTTCTTGGAGCAAGAATAATAAGAGTCAGTATTAAAAATAAATGTTGGAGATTTTGCTTCATGGAAAAAGATTCCAAATCTGAAAAGGTCATCTTATAACATCAACTCACCGTAAGCATTTCATAACTAAACCAAGTAAAAGACATAATGAGACACTTTTATTTATTTATTTTTTTATTTTTATACAGAAAATATAGTCACCAAAAGCATGGTGTAAGAGCAGAGCATTAAAAGTTATTGAGAGTTAAAGACACACTACGTAACTTTCCAAGCTTAAAACTCCTGACTCATTTTATATTATATTATTGTACCTCAAGGGGAAATTTAATTTGTAGTACAGTACAACATAAAGGGACAATCATGAAAATAAAATCAACAATCACAACCACAATACAATAGAAAAACAAATCTATTATGTACTACATTTCTGGAACTGACGCTGCCCAGCAGCATCCCGAGGCTGAGAAACTACACTTCGCAAATTTTTCATCCAAGACACCGTGTGACGTTGCGGCCATGTTTCACATTTGAGTTGCGTCACACGCTAGCAAAAGGATATCAACACAACAGAAGAAAACATCATTAGAGGAAGAGAGAAAGGGACAGAGCAAGAGATAAGATGAGTGAAGACTGTCTTCAACTGGTTGATGAGAGCTGACGGTACAGGTAGGATGCAAGTTGGATTATGGATTAAGCTGTATTTATTTTTGTGCGGCGTCTGCGTAAGGTTGGTTAAGATGTCACCGTTGTAGGTTCTGCATAGGTCTGCAGAGGCTTGACGTGATACCTCTTCCAGACCTGACATTCACCACTGCTACTGTATGTGCTCCTCTGGAAGAGGTGCATTTCAAGCATCCTGGGACTTAAGCCGGATTTATGTTTACCCCTGTCTGCCAAGGCTATCGCTGGCGCACTTGAGCCTAAGGTTACAGCATTGTGTTGCAGTTTCTCCTCCGAATCTGAAGGTAGCAGTAGGGCTACAATCATATAGTAGAAAACAATCCAGAGGATGGCCGACCAAGTAGACATGACCCTAATGCACATCCAGGACAGTAGGTGATCACGTGTTGCTGAACTGATTTGATGAACTGCTGCCCATGTATGCCTTTAGGCAAAATTACAAAGTAATGGATCATTTGTTGACCATATTAACCATATATTTTCCTTCTCTGCTGTTGCCATGTTTAGCGTCTTGTTTACACACTAAAAATTCTGCAATGCTATCTGCTTGGAGTTCTCTAATGCGCCCCCTAGTGGAATCCTCCCGTAACAAACGTAGTACTCATGCAAGAATGAATAATTACACTCAAGACAGAGCTGGTTGCAAACCCGAGTTTAAAAAGCATATTCTTGGCCTTTTGATTCCAACAAAAGCTTTGTAAGCTACTTTTCTTAACATATTTTTGTAAAACCTTTGACTCATTCTTCCTTTTTCAAGACCTCACAAGGAATCCTGAAGTAACCGCCATTAGTTTCATGATTTGAAGAAATGAATAAAGCCAAAATTACTGCAAACGTTAGATGTTTTCCAGTTATAAAGAACACTTTTACCACACAACACCTGGTCTAAAATGAGCTGACCACCATTTGATGCTATGCATAACTAATGAGGTAGATGAGACCTCAACGTGAATAAAAGCAACTGGAAATGTACAGAGCATCAAACAGCAATTAAACACTAATGGAAAACCCAACTTCCTTTATTGTGTTGTTGCATACACCTTTAAAGTTGTTCAGATTTTTAAAAACACACGGAAATTGCTTAGCAAAGACTGTGAAATAATTTCTTTAGAAAATTTTTTGTTTGTTAGTCTGCTGGCTAGCTACCTGTCAAGTTAAGAGACTTAATGCACTGGAGCAGATAGACTGATTTATTTCTGTTTTAATCTTATTTAATTTCTATTTATTAGTCTATCATGATGCTCATATTTTATTATATTTACTATATTTAATGACAATAAAAAATTATAAATAAATAAAATAAAATAAAAAAAAAAAATAAATAAAATTTCAAAGAATTTTACTATTGGCAACTATTGGCATAGGTTACATTTTTTAAAAAACCATCACAATTTCTCTGAAAATGTCAACCCAAACTGGATTTTTCTCTTCTAAGCTGATTGACTCAAATACTTAAATAATATGGCCTTTCTTATGAGGAAAGTCAATGATCTCAAGTTTTAGGAATTAGCATTTGTTTGTCCTTGTTAGGATGGTGGGACTTTTTTTTTTTTACTTTTATTTTACTTTTATGCTTGAATGACGCCTTCAGTGGTAAAATCTGGATTACGCCTTAACCACTTTACAAGAAGTGCATCTTTGTTCTAATATTTTCTGACTGATAAACAGTGCTGAGATTTTTGTAAACATACAGACTGAGTTTAGATGAGGATACAAGATGCTTTTTTTCTATTCTACATTTCACTTCTTGTTCTGTAAAATGTAACAAATCTTATTTTTCCTATCATGTTGAAAGGTTGTCAAGAAATCATTTTAATGTTAGATGCTCAGACTTTATTTAAATATGTTTGACAGCAGAATGATGACCAGCTTCAGGCTACGTTCATTAGTTAAATACCATTTGTCATGTTGATTTTACAAATTAGACTGAGCTCAGTAGGACAGACATTTGTTCTTGATGACTAACTTGAAGAGAACTTGAAATTCCCCTCAAAGTTGGGCCTTGATCTTTCCAAGAAAGTTTTACACAAAGAGGTTTGAGACTCTACACATTCAAATTCAAATTGTAAAGTATGTCTTATCCGTAGACGTGTTTTCTACTGCAAAATGTAAAATAAGTTGAGAATTTGAGCCACTTCAGATTATTTATTTTGAGTAACACTCATATTTACATTACTGTTATACACACTTATCATCCACTTCATTAGTTCCACATGTTCAATTGCTTGTTGACATAAATAGCTTATCAGCCAATCACACGGCAGCATTTTAATGCATTTAGTCATGGTGGGAATGACTTGCTGAAGTTCAAACTAACCTGCTTGAGCGACAGAATGAGGAAGAAATGAGATTTAAGTTACTTTGAACGTGACATGGTTGCTGGTCTGGGTATTTCAGAAACTGCTGATCTACTGGGATTATCAAACAACCATCTCTAGGGTTTACAGAGATGGTCTGAAGAAGAGAAAGTATCCAGCGAGCAGCAGTTCCCTGGAGCAAAATGGAAACAACCAGAAATGGTAAAATGCCACTGTTCCTGCTTTGTTTTTACTGCCAAGTCACACAGGACGTGATGGTGTTTTCAACTAATTTAATTGATTCCAGTGTGTCAAGCTCCAGCCTGGTAAGATTGTAAATCCATGGGAAGGTCCCAAAAAAGTAGGACATATGAGATCAGTTCTGGCACCCTTCCCAGATTTTGGTGATGGCAAGGGCAAAGAAAAAAAGTGTACTCCCCTATCCTGTACCAAGCCGGACACCTTGATGAAAACAGGGCTCTACTACCAACTGAGCATGGTTTAACCACCACAGTCTAGCTAAGTATTGCTGCTGACCATGTCCATCCCTTTATGACCACAGTATAGCATCCTCTGATGGCTACTTCCAGCAGGATAATCCACTATGTCACTAAGCTTATCAAGTGGCTGGTGACTGTATGAAGTTGTATTTCTATACTTTTTAGTGTGAAATCTGAAACATAACTTTACGTGAACAGCACTTGACATAAAGTTGCTCAGTGTGCTGTCCTGGCTGAAATGTATAATTCAGGGTTTCAAGAACCAACACGCCTCATTTTAGACAACAGAGGTTTCTTTTACATCACATGAAAACGGAACAAATTGCATGAAATCAGGGATAGCCTATATTATTGCCTCGTACAGCATGGGGAGCAGACACTCCCCACACACAGTGGTAACTTTGCAGCAATGAATTCCTTTTTCTTTTTTGCCCAAATTGTCGGCACAATCCCTATCTCTGCTGTCCTGCTCTATGTCTTGATCCAGCTGGTGTCTTTTTTCCACCAACGCCGTGAGCAGGATGGCTGCGGCTATGCTGTGCTGATAACTGGCTGTGACAGCGGCTTCGGTTACCAGCTGGCTCACTGTTTAGACCAGAGGGGATTTGTGGTCTTTGCTGGGTGTTTGTTTCCAGATGGAGCTGGAGCCCAAAGTCTGGCCATACAAAGTTCAAGTAATCTGAAAATCCTCAAACTGGACGTGACCAGCGATGAAGACGTGCAACAGGCAAAGAAGACTGTCCTGAAGAAACTTCCAGAGAAAGGTAAGAGATTTAATTTATTTAAAAAATAAATAAATTTATTCAGTATGGAAACCCAGTTACTAGAAAATCAAATTTTATGGATCAATTTTTGCATCTTATATTTGACTTTTGAGTACAGAAATGTTCAAACTGAACAAATAATGTTGATAGAAAATGTCCAAATTATGTCCTCTGGGCAAAATATGGAATTTATGTATTTGTTTATTCCATAGTTTGGAAATACTCTCACTTTGATCTACCAATTTCAAGTACTAGCTATTAGTTTAGAAGTTAATCTAAAATAATAATAATAATAATAATAATAATAATAATAATAATAATAATAATAATAATAATAATAATAATAATAATAAAACACTCAATATTTATTAAAACATTGAAAAGTCGGAAAAGGAAACTAATAACTAACTTAGAAATTAGACTATTAAAAAACACTAAATTTGATTCAGATAAATATTTATCTAACATGAAAAACTGAATATAATTTGAGATCACACAAAATAAATAGCAATAAATCCTAATTTTGTTAGCTCAGTGTTTTTTGTAGTTTTAATCATGTCACACTAATTGAATGGGTCTTAATATGTCAGAATATTAGCTGACTCACAACATATTTCTGTTATCAGTTTTTTCTACATTTAATTTATCTATTTATTGCTTATTCATTTGACATCAATCTCTGCACATTTTTGCCATGAGAACTGAAAGATGAGGATTTTGTTAATGAAAAACTATTTGGCTAAGACATTGCCTATTATAACATTCTCGTTTAAGTTATTGTTCAGAAAGTGAAGATTTATCAAGCTTATGTGTGTACTGTACGTCATCAGGTCTCTGGGCAGTTGTGAACAATGCTGGGATCTCAGGCTGGGCAGAGATCGAATGGAGCACTATTGAGGACTTTCACCGTATGGTGGACATCAATTTGTTTGGCTGCATCAGGACCTCCATCGCTTTCCTGCCTCTGGTTCGCGCCACCAAAGGTAAGTTGAATATTAAGCAGCACTTCTCATATTATTACTACATTGTGCTGCAGCAGATAAAAACAAATATTTGTCTTGCAGGTCGGATGGTTTATGTTTCAAGCATCTTTGCCTTCTTTCACTGCCTAAACATGGGAGCATACAGCGTCTCAAAGAGAGGATTGGAAGCGTTTGCAGACTGTTTGAGGGTAGAAATGGCCAGTTTTGGTGTAAAGGTACAGTATTACTAAAAATATTAATAAATAAAAAAACAAAAAATCCAACAAAGAAATGGATTACAGCATGGATCACCAACTCCACATGCCTTAGGCAACTGTTCTGCAGGTTTTAGATGTTTTCCTGCTGCAACACACACAAATTCAGCTAGATCATTAAGAGGCTTGTGCCGAACTGGACAAGTGGTTGAAGAATCATTTCATTTGAATCAAAAAACACTTTCTGTTTCTTTCCCCTCCAAAAATGGCCTGATTTTCCTTGAAAAATTTCAACTTTTTAAATGGACTTTGGAGACAGATTGCACTATGTTGTCATCACCACCATGACCTGATAGAGAAGCTAACAAACTAGCTAAACAATCAACATGATCATGAAGCACATTTAGGTAAAGACTTCAAAGTTAATATTAGCCGTCATTAGTACTGACAAATGGGAAGACGAATAGGATTAAAGGTGAAGTTTGTTTACTACACATCGAGACTCACTGTTGCCTCTTAGTGCAATTTTTAAGCTAAGCTAACAGACTGCTAGCTTAACAACTCAACCACCTTTTTCTTTGTTTTTTAATTTTTTTATGAAAATACCTAATCCAAAACGGTTTAAATATGTATTTAACGGTAATAAATACTTTAAAAAATTATAAGAAGATGCACACAGACTAATTTAACATGTAATGTTTTTAGGTCAGCATCATCCAGCCGGGTAATTTTGCCGGTGCTACCAACATAATGAAGATGAAAACCGGTTTGGATACCTGGGAGAAACTGGATGATGAGAGAAAGCTAATATTCAACAGACAGTACGTTGAGCTTGTAAATGAATACTTCAAATCAGCATGCAGGTCTGGCTTCAAGAGCGCAGACCCGGTCATCAGAGCAATGCTGCATGCCCTGGTATCTGCTAGGCCAAAACGCAGATACCTGCTGGTCTCTACAGTGGACATGTTCTTCTTTAAGCTTTTCCCTTTCCTTCCTTCTTTCCTTACTGATGCAGTATTTTCCCTCAGCTCCATGTCAGCCAAAAGAAGAGATATGCTTTACGCTAAATGAGATGCACATAAAACAAGCTAATCTTTGTTCATGTGAAGCTATACTTGTATTTAAGCTTCTTTTTCATACAGTATAGCTCTTTCATGTAAACAAAAAAATAATAAAGCAATATTTCTGTTGAAAATAAACACTTGTCCTTTCTTATTATCAATTAATCTAAAGATGTTGTTATATTTCATTGTGTTTGCAGATTTTTTTTCATTGATGTAGGTCTTTAAAGACAGCAGGTTTGATTCATGATTAATAAAATACATCTGATCCCGTGAAGCAAGGATCCTTTCAGGTTGTGTTGTGTTACAACCCAGGAGGGAAAAAACAGCCATATTTGGGTGTTGACCTTGTTATATAGTTAAGAGAACTGAACATAATGGCTTAATCACAACAGAAACATTGTAAACCAACAGAAAACACCGGGACCTTCATGTAGAAAGAAGCTGAAATAAAACAATCATACAGTGAAGTCCACAGCTGTTGTCCAAAGACAATGAAATCCCAGTCCCCTCTACACTCACCAGCTAATTTATTGGGTTAACTTTTGTAGTAGCAACTTTGACATGACAGTATCCCACAGTTACTGCAGGTTTGTCGGCTGCTTCCATGATGACAATCTCCCATTCCACCACATCCTAAAGCTGCTCTACTGGATTAAGATCTAGTGACTGTGGAGGACAATGGAGTACAGTGAACTCATTCTAATGTTTAAGAAACCAGGTGGAGATGATCTGAGCTTTGTGACATTGTGCATTAGCCTGCTGGAAGTAGCATCAGAAGATGCTACACTGTGGTCATAAAGGGACGGATATGGTCAGCAATAAGGCTGTGGTGTTTAAACCATGCACAGTTGGTACTAAGGGACCCAAAATGTGCCAAAAATAAAATTCCCAACGCTATTACACCAGCAGCAGCCTGAACCGTTGATACAAAACAGCATCTGAATTTTACAACATTTTTCAAAACCTTCTACTGTTAGGTTTTACAGAGTCATGTTTGCCTTTCTATCACATCTAACCACTCTGCCCATTTTCCTCTGGCCCTCGGCATCAACAAGACATTTTGGTTTCTGGATATTTTTTCTTTTTCAGACCATTTTCTGTAAAAACCCAGAGCTGGTTGCTTGTGAAAATCCCACTAGTGTAGCAGTTTCTGAAATACTCAAGTCGTCTTGACCATGTCTACATGACTAAATGCATTGAGCTGCTGCCATGTGATTGGCAAAACTTCACTATGGTGGAGCTGTCCATGGCTACACAGTCATGAGTGTACAGGAAGACAAGCAGAGGGCTGTGGATTCAGCCCTGTGGAGATCCGGTGCTGAGGGTTTCGGGGCTGGAGATGTGCTTGCCTACCCACACCACCTTAATTCTCTTTGGCAGGAAGTCCAGGATTCAGACACACAGGGTGGAGGTCAGCCCCAGGCTGAGCAGCTTGGAGTGGAGCACGGTGGGACTATGGTGTTGAAAGCTGAACTCAAGTCAATGAATAGCATCCTTACATAGTCCCCTGTGCGCTTGTCCAGGTGGGTGAGGGTGGTGTGCAGTACCTGGGAGATAGCATCATCCGTGGATCTGTTTGGCTGGTAAGCGAACTGAAGTGGGTCCAGAGACTCAGGGAAGGAGGCACAGATGTGCTCCCTGACCAGTCTCTTGAAGCACTTCATGAGCTCAGTATTTGACATTCTACAGCACCGGGATGATGATGGCTCTTTAAAAGCAGGCAGGGACCACAGACTGGCTCAGAGAAAGGCTGAACACCGTGGTGAAGACAGGAGCTAGCAGGTCAGCACAGGACTTAAGTACCTGACCAGGAATGCCATCAGGTCCTGTTGCTTTCCTGCAGCTCACTCCCCTCAGTGTTCCCCCATACGTCATGTTCTGTCAGGGTGAGTGCAGGATTCCCGACGGCTGCAGCAGTTAGTATGTTAATACCAGCGGAGCAGAGTTCACAAACTTTAGAAAGGGCTAACCAAACATTGGCTTTCAAGCAAGTATTTTATTTGGCCAACATAGTTTATAAGAAAGTGGGAGTTGCAGTGGGTTGCAATTTGAGCCACCTTATGTCACTGTATCCTAAACAGTGGACCTTTGAGGGAATACATGTTGCTGTTTCTTTAGTAAACCAATTCATCATGTTTAATAATTTGCACCTTTATTTGTTTTCATGCATGAGAAAATAACTAAAAGTAACACAGCTGGGTTTTGACATCAACAGTTAACAAGCAAGTTTGGAGTCTGTTTCCTTATCTGAAATGAAAAAGAAAAAAATCAATCACCAACCAAAGAAATGTTGTAGTTATTAATTTGATTATTATTCATGCTTTAAGTTTTCAGATTGGTTTTAAATCATCCCAGAGAGCCATGGAGGCAGGAAGAGCCCAACGGTTCCCAGTAGACACACTATAATGAACATCCACAGGAAGATCCGGTCTACAATCATGGCCACGTACTTCCAATCCTCCTTCACCTGCACAGATATCAAATCAAAGATGCTATAAATGCATAGAATCCTGCATGTTACATTCTAGTATTCCAGTAGACCACCAAGTATCAGCAAATGTGGATAAACTTGCCAAAAAATCTGCTTCCTCCGCCCTCAGGTGCTGTGCAATATACATCACCCCCTCAATGGCCGATAGCACCGAAGGCGACAGAAGGGAGTCCGACTGACTCTGGATCCGACTGCGAGTTGGATCCCAGTCCAATTTGAGAGGCTGAGGTGAAGAAGGAGACAGGAAAGAAATCCCCGGCTGACCAGATATCCTCATCCCAAAACTTGCCAAGTGATGTGAACCTGGATAAACATGAAGTTTGGAGAAGTTTACTTCTTCTCTGGTGCCAAAGGAGTTGAGTTGGTGGTAATTGCTGTCATCCTGGTAACCATGGAGATCAATAATCGATTCCTGAGTGTTCCAGGTGGATTCATTGAGGGTATTATCAGTGAGGCGGTATTCCCTGAGAAAAACAAGGGGAGTTTAAAATGAGAAGTTTGAATGATGCAATTTTAAACGGTTTTTCACTAATCACAGGTAGCTGTCCTCTGGTTATCTGTTTAACACCCAAATGTGACATGTTCATCAATAAAATTGCAAAGCATGGCTTTTTAGGTGTGTTTCATCTTGCTGGGCCCTTGCCCCACCAGAATCCAGTAGTCACTTTTGTTCCCAAACACATACAAAGTGCTGATTAAGTACAAAGTGATGCAGCACAGTGCTAAATGTGCTCCCAACCCAACTACGTTTAAGCATGCAGCTGTTAATACATTGCAAGTTTACAATAGACAATGAGTTATATGGGAAGTTGGTGGAGCCCCTACTTGTGGTCTCACCTTACAGAACTGAGTCCATGTAGTGGACGCTTCATGCACAGCCAGTGTGGTACCACAGAGAGGAAAAGCCTCCGAACCCATCGAGGCATGGTGTGCGTCTCCGACGAGCGGTGGTGAACGTTCAGCACAAACACAGTGATGATAATTGACAGTGTGACAAAGATCATAGTGAAAAGCAGATATTCTCCGATAAGTGGGATGACCAGCGACGTGGACGGGATGATCTCTGTGATGAGCAGCAGGAAGACCGTGAGCGACAGCAGCACGGAGATGCACAGCGTGATTTTCTCACCACAGTCTGACGGCAGGTAGAAGACGAGGACGGTGAGACAGGAGATGAGCAGGCAGGGGATGATGAGGTTGATGGTGTAGAACAGCGGCAGACGCCGGATGACAAAGTAGTAAGTGATGTCGGGGTAGATTTCACGGCAACAGTCATATTTCTTAGTGTTGTAGGTGCCCACAGCATTCACAATTGCCCACTCTCCACTTTCCCAGTAATCCTAGAAAAGAGATTTTATTTTAACACCATGGCCACCAGTCCAAAACTTAATAACATTCAAGATTGACCACTTTTACTACTGTACCACAGTGAGACCTACGGAGCATCCAATAAAACAAAACAAACAACAAAAACACAAAGACCTAGGTAGAAGTTAAGAATAAAATGGCTTGGTTGAAAGTCCAATAACACCTTCCAGGATCTAGAGCCTTATTCAGCTCATTTGTGCTCTTCCTAATTGTTTCCCTGCCTCACCTGTGGACAGCATTACTTAAGCCAGAGGTGCCCAGCTCCGGTCCTCAAGGGCCACAATCCTGCAGGGTTTTGATGCGTCCCTGCTCCAAAACCATCTGACTCAAACTGATGTCAAACTGTTGAATCTATTTCATTTGAGTCAGGTGTGTTGAAGCAGGAAACATTGGAAAATCTGCAGGACAGCGGCCCTCGAGGATTTTGGGCAACCCTTATGCTCTTCAATCTCTGCCTATCAGATTATTGGCAGTTTTGTGCCAGTAGATGTCCCATGTGCTTTTCTGTTTCCAAGTTATCAGCCAAGTTCACATCCCTGGATTATTCTCACCTTGCCTTGCCCACGACGGACCTCTCCTGCCTTCTGGATGTCTGGTCATCGACCCACACACTCTGACTTTTGATTGATTCTCGCCTAATCCTAAGTATTGTGAAATCTGCCTTCCTGTGTTCGACCATTGCTTGTTTATTGACTACGCTTCTGGATCTTAGTGGCTTCATCTCCTTCCCCCTGTGATCAGGCTGCCCAGGTTCCTATATGCCAACCAACATTCTCAAACTCTTGGTCAATAAATCCATTCCTTTAAACACTTACACCTTTATTGTGAATTTCTCAGTCCTCAGTGTTACCTTTTATGGTGTAAACTGGACTGAATTGGGGTGGAAACCCAGAGAAACTATGCTGTTTGATCCTTTGAGCTGCTGGATGTGTGCTTTAGGTTGCACCCTTGCAAACAAACCCAAGATATTTACCATAAATATTTTCTGATACTACAATGACAATCCTCTGATTTCATAATTCGTTTGATACATAAAAAGCTTTAAGTACTAAAGGCAGCAAAGCTCCCCAACATGAAAGAACCTCCATGTTTACTGCAAGTAAGCTGTTCTCTGGATCAGATGCACCTCATTCACAGAGATCTCTCTTATCTAAGGCTCAGATAATCAGTGAAAGGTGAGACTATTTATTGTGCATCAGTTTAACACTCTTTAGATGTCTTGCATTGCGTTTTGATAGCAGTCAATCACTGAACTCTTCTCAGTGTCACATCCATTACGCAATGGTCTGATGCTCTCATCTGACAATTGTCGCCTATTTTGTGATAAATCCTTCACTTATTGGTTATTTTAAATAATGTGGACCATTTCTGGGGTGCCTTTCATCTGACCATGAATGCAAACTATGGAAATCTCATTGACATTTCCTCTCTTCTGCTAATCTTGGGAAAAGTAATCATGCATATTGTTTCCATAAAGCTGCAGTGCAAAATGATTATGTTAATTAAAAGAGCCAGTGTCACTGCTGCCTTTCTGCAAACCAAAAGCACATGCAAGCCACTGATAAGAGGAAGTAAAGAGGCACAGCAGGAATTAAAGAGCAAATCTTAAGATCTTGCTTAAACAAGTTAAATGCATGAAGCAGTGCCACTTTTACCCCAGTTGCTCCCACCTTCAGATCCACTGTGCTTTCAAGGGGCTCCAGATCAATCTTAGCGCGATCATATGTCCAAGATCCAAACTTCATCTTGCAGCTTTGCTGGTCGAATGGAAAGAAGGTGACATCGATGGAGCAGGAGGACTTGTAAATGGCCGGTGGCACCCAGCGGACTCTACCAGTGTGGAACACCTGGGCCTTAGTCATGTGGGTGACGGCAAACTCTCCATCGGCACTGAAAGAAGTAGGATAAAAAAAAAAAAAACAGAAATAAAATAGTTTCTAAATGGATTATATTCTGTATCTCATTATACTCAAATTCAGGTGAATCAATAAACCTGGAGCTATGCCCATTAACATAGGAAGCTTAATAATAGATGACTGAATGTTCACAGTGCTGTATTCATGATGCAAGCTCATGTCATCTGCATGCGGAAGGAGGAGAAAGTTTCATCTCCATCCAGATAAATCTCAGAATTAATACTTCTTCGGTCCCTTGAGGGAGGGAAACTCAACTAAAACTATATGATGCAAGATCTCCGTGCAGCCGTAATCCAATCAGGGTCCTTTAGTCAGCAGCATAATTTGCATGTATCACCAACTAATAAGCTGGAAAAAAACAACTGAAATACATTGGAACCATCATTTTCTCCACAGAAGTGGCCTCTTCAGTAGAAGAGGGTGTTATTATGGATCAAACAGATAATTGGTCATTGCAAATAATTTCCACCTACACAAACTCATTATTCCTTCTGTTGAATAGTGTTTCCTGCAAACCGATAATAAAATATGTTGTCTATGCAATAGAGTATTTACCTGAAAGACATAAAGGTTATTAAAAGAAATCTCCTTTTACTTGTTGTACAGCACGATGTCAGGCACCCAGATGAGCTCAGAAGGAACTCTGATGGACGTCACGTTGTCAAAGTCAGCAGGCCTCCACTGCAGTTTATAATCTCTCCATTCCTGTTGTCAAATGCACGTTTGTTGAGTTACACAAATTGTGTATTTATTTTACAAATATTCTCACACTGCTTCACTTGTCTCACATCTGTTATTTCTTGCTGTCTAACAGATGCAATACAATTACTTCCTTCATGTCTTACCTGTTTCAGCCACACATTGGTTGTCATCATCTGATTTTTTTCATCCTGTTTTGGAACCAAAATTGACAGAATGAACCTTTCATTATGTATAAAACATGTCTCTTTGTGATTTTTACTGATTTCATTTTACTAGTGTCTAAATATAAATTAAGAAAAGAAAGAACATTTTGGTTAGACTTTCAGGGAATTTCTTTGTGTGAGCTCACCACATCTATCAGCTGTGCAATAGAAAGGCCAAACTTGACAACCACCACGTCCGTGGTGTTCTGTGCTGGACGCGACCACTTGCTGTAGCCTCCAAACAAGCTCCTGAAGAGTGCATCCTCGGTGTAACCTCGACTCCAGTCTTTACCCAGCACTGACAGAAAAGATGGATAGTTTTTCTAATAAACCTTTAAGGTTTAGATTTTGATCAACAACATAACAGAACAACAGGTTTTTCCCCATAGAAAACCTGAGTGGTGCATTTCTTTTTTACTTGTATATACTTATATATTACTTATTATAATATTTAAACTCTATAACTAAAACTTAACTGGAACCACCCAGATGTTAGATTTCTGTCCCAAAAGCTGTATGAACATCCCACATCCTCAAAATCCAAGATGGTTGCCATGCACATTAAAAGTAGTGATATCTGCAATAATTAGCTTAATTTCCTATTAAGTCAGTTACACATGTAGGCTGCCACTGGACAACCTCTAGTGAATGTTGGTTTGGTGTTTGTATGCTTTAAATACGGTGTATGTAAATGAGGCTATAGCTAACAGCCAGTTAGCATAAAGAGCGCGGTGAAAACTGCTGCTCCGTCGGTCTGCCTGTTCCTGTATGTGAAATGTGTTTATGTTTTGCCTAATCTTGGACGGGTTGTACTGAAAACATGAATTTCCCTGCAAAGGGATTAATAAAGTATTTCTGATTCTGATTCTGAAAAGCTTGGCATAGAAACTGCAAAAACATGGAGAAATTAGCCTAACCCTCCTCAAAAGTTTTAAATTAACTTGTATGTCTCAATATCACTAACACAAATAGGATGACAAGTTCAAAATGTCAAGTTTATGACAGGACTGATAGCCAGACTCTAGGATTAGTTGTTCTTAGTTCTTGTGCTAAATTAAGCTAACCAGCTTCTGATAGCATCCTTCATAACTGTTAATCCTTTTTCCTTAAAAATTCCTTAAAAAACTTTGACCTCGGAAAGATGTTGTGCCCAAGTTGATTGTGTTCCAGCTGCAAATCAGACAAACCAGGAGGATTTGCTTATGTTTCTCACTGACTAGGTTAGCTTTAATTAGGAGTGCATGTTAATGATGCATTACATTTTTTTGTAAATGTTCAAGCAGCACATTAAGTTATTTAGTGAAACATAAACTAGGTGCTGTACTGTTACCATTTTAATCCTTGGGGCAGCCATTGGCTGGCCAGGTTCAATTTAGAAATCTTACTTCCGGGAAACTTGAAAATTATGACCTCCAAGTTTAAATGGAAGGAAGTAAACACACATGAGTGTGACCAATCTACCCCAACAAGTTCTATTCCAGCTCTGATTTCTAATCTGTATGCTACCAAGTAACTTACAGGGCATGCACATGATATTAAAGTCAGTTGAGCTTTAAAGTTTTGTTTTTTTTTTTACTGTAATTGTCACAGCCTGTCCTGCCACGTTGCCACTTGCAGTTCCCTGATCCTCCACACCTGTGTCTGATCCAGTCATTACAATTAGGACCACAGCCATGGTCAGCTCCAGTCCTGCAGCCTCCCATACCTGCCCCCCCCGTCCTGTCCTACAGCCTCCGTCGCCTGCTCTCAGGTCTTCTCCGGCTCTACAGCATCCGACGCCACTGCAACGGTCAGTGCCTGTCCTGCAGCTTCCTATGCCTGCTTCCCGGTCCTGTCCATCTCTACAGCGTCCGACGCCTGCTCTCCGGTCTTCTCCGGCTTTACAACGTCCAACACCGATGCCACGTTCTACTCCAGCACGGCATCCGACGCCTGTATCATGGTCCTATCCGGCTCCACAGCGTTCAACACCGATGCCACGGTCTGTTCCGGTTCGGCCTCCGACGGCAGTGCAATGGTCCAATCCAGCGGTTCACTGTCTGATGCCAGCTCCTAGGTTCCCACAGCCTCTGGTGGTTCCTGTCTCCAACCAGGACACTCCTCTCCAGCCTCTGGTTCCTCCATATTTGCCAGTTCCTGTCTCTGAGGAGATCTATGACTACGCCACTCATCTCCAGCCAGTGGCTCCAGTCTCCGAGAAGGTCTCCGAACGGGACGCTCTTCTCCAGCCTCTGGTTCTTCTTTGTCTGTTGGTTCCTGTCTCCGAGGAGGTCAATGGTCACGACACTCCTCTCCAACCAATGGCTCCAGTCTCCGAGGGGGTCTCCGAGTGGGACGCTCCTCTTCAACCTCTGGTTCCTCCTTGTTTGTTGGATTCCAACGCCGAGGGGGTCTCTGCGAGAGACACTCCTCTACTGTGGTCCGTGGTTCACCCTGCCGAAAAGATGGCTTCTCTTCGGCCTCTGGTACCTGGGCTCGATATGAGGTGGACGTTACTGAGCTTCCCAGAGCTCCCGTCCGTACAGCCGCCCAGTTGCCTGCCAGAGACTTTGCTCCTGTCTGTGCGACCTTCCGGTCGCCCGCCAGAATTAGTTGTGCCTGTCTTCCAGTGCTCCAGCTCCAGTCGGCACGCTTCCCATGTACTTCAGCTTCAGCCAGCGTGTCTTCCTGCGCTTCAGTTCCAGTCTGTGTCTTCCAGTACTTCAACTGCCATCCCATTTTCCTGGTCTCCAGTTCCCTTTAGTTTGCCTCCCAGTGATTCAGCAGCTACACACAGTACACATCTCAGAGATCCAGCCTCCTACTTACCATCTGAAGATCCAACCCTAGTCATCATACTTTCAGTGGATCCAGCTTCAGATTGTGCTGTTCTCTGGCTGTTCACCGGTGTAACAGTCTGCACAAACTCCTGGTTGCCCACCAAGAACTTATTACGGTATGTGCAGCCTCTCGGTTGTCTTCCAAAACATATGCTAACGTCTGCTTGTCTTCCAGAGCCCCAGTCTATGCTCTCATCTGTGTGCATGCCAGAGGTCCAGTTCCACTCTGTGCTCCTGAAAGAGGTTCAGTTTCACTCTGTGTGTCTACCTGAGCTCCAGTTTCAATCCGTGCAGCCCTCTGACTTTCTTTCTGAGAGTCGGTCTGATCAACCGCCGGAAATCCAGCCTGTTCATTGTTCCGGGTCTGCCTCCAAAGCTCCGGTCCAAGCCTGCAGTTCCGTCAGAATTCCGGTTCTGGTCTACTCGTCCTCCAGATCGTCCACCCCGGATTCAGTTCTGGTATACTCATCTTCCGAGTCATTCTTCTGAGATCTGGTCCTGGTCTGCTCATCCTCCAGGTCGTCCTCCTGAGATCCGGTCCTGGTCTGCTCATCCTCCAGGTCGTCCTCCCGAGATCCAGTCCTGGACTGATCAGTATCCAGAGTGACCACCTGAGCTCCATTTGTGGTCTTTCCCTTGCGGTCGTTCACCGGAGGTCCCACTACTGCTGTTGCAGCCTTCTGGCTGTTCTCCCAGGCCGTCTGGAATCCGGCCCTTGGAGGGGGGGCTACTTTCACAACCTGTCCTGCCACTTTGCTACTTGCAGTTCCCTGATCCTCCACACCTGTGTCTGATCCAGTCATTACAATTAGGGCAACCAGTCACACCTGCCACTCCTTGTTTCACCAGCCATTATCTATCCCAGTTCCACAGTCATTCCCCGCCGGACCTTGACATTCATCCCTGTATGGACCCTGCTCCTCTCCTGTTGTCCCCCCTTTGGACCTTCAGCAAGTCCTACCACTGCCGGCACTTGTAAGATGACACATCTGGTTTATTATAAATAAAGTGGTGGTAACGTTTGTCTCCGAGGGGTCCATCCACAACAGTAATCAATTGGAATTAAGCTTATTTAATTTATCCGTACAATGTCCTGAAACTTTTGCAGTGAAATGATGTAATCATTTTCTAATCCTTGATGGTCAGGAGGTTAAGTCTTGACTTCTGCCTTTACAATAACATACACTTTTGTGTTCTTTGGTACAATGACTTTTTAGCTTCATGGGTTAGCATTATGAGGCTTATTGGTATATAATAAATGGCATAATTTTAAAAATATTCAGTAGGTTTAATTTAAATAAAAATAAGCAAGAGATTCATATTTGCTTGATTTTTTTTTTTTTTTTTTTTTTTTTCCCTCTCTACTTTTTTTTCCCAGCTTTCTTTAACATTTTCCCTTCCTTTTTTTCTTTGTGGCTCTTCACCTCCTCTCTCTTTCCTTTTTGGTTT
>JBAFSZ010000027.1:5131177-5175828 GCA_036919955.1 Melanotaenia pygmaea
CGCTCAGGATGCTGACGAAACTAGCAGGAGCTAAAACACAGCAGGGCTAAAGAACATAGCAGGACAGGGGCAATCTGTAACATCAAAGACAAAATTAGCCATCCAACCTGCCTATCATTATACACGTCCACATCTGCTGCGCATAACTCTTACCTGCACACAGCCTCCTTCACGCACCCACACGAACACCCCCTCAGCACAGCCTAGTGAGGAACAGTTAACGTCAGCTTGCTGTCCATAATCACACACACAGCTTCCACTGCTAACGTCACTTACCTTCACCAGCCAGACTGGGGGACATCCACGACTCTGACAGCCACCTCCACCATTCTACTTCCAATCACACTGAAAACCCTGCAGCGACTCACTCAGACGCTGCATACAGCCGAAAAACCAGAGACTACAATGCGGCTACCCGCACCTGCTTATAATCCCCTTAATCAGCCAGCGCGGCAACACGGAGGTGGAAACGCGCCCTGCCACGCCCCCACGGCCGCACACAATGCGCAGAACCACCTGGTTACACAACGGCTCCTTTTATACCCAATCATGACACCCGTACCCATTAATCTAATGATTGTAAAAATCTTCCAGAACTATATTACTATATATTCAAGAAACCTTTTGCCTCTTAAATAACATTTTGAACATGTTTGTGCATGAAATTGAAAACTGCTTTACATGTTGTAAATACAGTAAATTTAAATAAATTGTAAATAGTTTTATTCTCTGTACTGTGCACTAATTTTTCAGACTTAGACCTGTGATATCAGTATGTGATGCTAAAGCATTTATTTAATGTTTTGTGTGCTTCTTTTAATTTATTGATATTTCTTGCATTTTTTTATGTTTCTGTTCTCTTCCTTCTCAATATTCATGTCTGGATTTATGTTTTGCTTGTATATGTGTAGACATGGGTTAAAAGTGATCACACCTGAGGAGACGCTCACCCTGCTGGCCTCCTCTCCTATGGAGAAGGTGAATATTTTAAATGCAGAGAGAAGCAAATGCAGAAACAGTAAAAAGCTGCATCCTCTCTGAGGGAAACTTATCTGAAGTATATTCTCATTCTTAGTCCAAGTGGCTTCGCGCCATCAACCAGGCGGTGGATCAGGTGCTGACTGGGCCAGGGCAGGATGTGGCATCGGGTGGCTCAGCGCAGAAGTCGGAGCCTCCAATCTCCAGAACGGCCTCCTACAAGTTTTATAAAGACGGCCGGCTGAAGGAGGCGACGTATGAAGGTCGCTGGCTCGCCGGCAAGCCTCACGGCAGGTTGGACGTCCACGATGTTGGTCTAAACTTGAAGTATTTTTTATTTGATTTGTGTAATGATTTTTTTCATTTGTACTTCAGAGGAGTTTTAAAGTGGCCTGATGGGAGAATATACACCGGGACGTTCAAGAACGGACTGGAAGACGGGTAAGTAATGCCCTTTAAAAATAATATAACACTGAATCAGAGATTCTTATGTGTGTATTTATGAATTGTGTAGGTTTGGGGAGTTTGTGTCTCCAAATAAGATGCTCAACAAGAATGATCACTATCAAGGTCAGTGGAAAGATGGCAAGATGCACGGCCTGGGGACGTACAGGTGAGCGAGACTAAGAGTTAAATATAACTATAAATATAACAGCCTGCAGCCTGTTTTTCACCGTTTTGTGACCAAGTCATTAATGGAGACACATCTGACAGATAACCAGGTATTTGATTATCATGCAGATCAGTTAGATATAAAGAGTGTCTCTGCCTGAGTGGGTGGACAATGTGGACCATTTAAATGAAATATTTATATATTTAATTCCTACACAAGCACATCTTCATTTGCTTTATTAGAACTCGTCTGGCGGAAAGGGATGACCACTTAAGATCTGTAGACTGGCATCAAGGGACCGTCAAACACAGGGCAAACTGAGACTGGGGGGACGTTAAACAGGCCCCTACAGGCAGGACTGGAGTCATGCAAAACTGACCTTAATTGGTGAGAAGCAAAGACCTCAGGCTGAGGTTTGACAAAGACCACAGGAACTGGACTGTATAGGACTGGAGTAAGGTCAACTTCTCTAAATCCAGTTTTCAGCATTTCAACAACACCTCATTGTTTTATGGTTAGATGGAGACCTGGTGTAGCTACAAGCCACAGAGTCTCGCTCTGACTGTCAGATAAAGAGGATCAGTGATGATCAGGGGAGATTCAACAAGACTGGAATCGGGCAGCTGTGTCTTTGTGAAGGATGCATTAATAGTCACATACAAGATTATCCTAGAAAAACATTTACTTCCTTATGCTAAGACTCTGCTCATTAACGCTGAGTATTACAGCAGGACAATCCTTCAGGCCACACAGCCAGGGAACCAAGGTCTGGATGGAGGATCACTACATCTAGACTCTGTCATGGCCAGCTAAATCTCCAGATCTGAAGTTGGAAACCTCTGGAATGACATCAAAAGGAAGATGCATGGTCACAAATTCATCAAGCAAAGCCGACCAGTTTTTTGTAGAAAGAGTAGAAAGTTACCCAACAGCAGTGTGACCAGTGGTCTTTTTTTTTTTTCGTTTGTTTGTACATTACAGCTGGCAAAATGTCCAGATCAAATCATGTGACTCATCTAGTGTTGTTTCTGGTCTGAATGGCTTCAGAACCATTTATGAGAGTTATTTTTAGTTACTAATAACTTTATAATGTCCTTACTGCTTTTAAAGGTAGTTAAACCTGCAGTTACATTTGTGGCCACATGGGGGCAGCAGAAACTAATTTATATGATTAAAAACTGTTCACATGAATATCGACTTTGCTCTGTTAATAGTTTCTAAAGCTATTTTTCTTGGCTCTTGATATATTTTCTCTAATACAAAACATTAACCTGGAGACAAAAACAACTATGAGCTCAGTGAAAATCTGCAGCCAAACAGTGAGTTTAAACTCTCCTTCAGGTCAGCAAGCGGTGCAGATTCTGGGTCTAAAATCACAGGAAAAGCAGGAAAATGTAAAGACCAGATTCAGAACCCCTGTTTTGTAAGAAGATACTAAATCTCCTCAGTCTGACTGCAGTTACACCAGCGGCGAGGTTTACGACGGATCCTTCCAGGATGGGATGCGACACGGTCACGGCATGCTGCGCAGCGGCAAGCTGAACACCTCGTCTCCCAGCGTCTTCATCGGTCAGTGGCTGCAGGACAAGAAGACGGGCTACGGAGTATTTGATGACATCACAAAGTATGCTCACTACTCCCTCTGCTTGGCTCTTTGTTCTTCAACATTAAGGGTCATATTTATCAGTTACTTTTTTCTTAGAGGAGAAAAGTACATGGGCATGTGGCAGGACCACCTGAGGCAGGGCACCGGGGTCGTTGTCACCCAGTTTGGGCTCTACTATGAAGGCACGTTCAAAGACAATAAGATGATGGTGAGTTCCTGTTTTTATGAGACGTAAATGCAGGACATGATCTTCTGCTTGTTTAACACCAGAAATTTTCCACCTTTTAGGGCACGGGGATCCTTTTGTCAGAGGATGACACAATCTACGAGGGGGAGTTCTCTGATGACTGGACCCTCAATGGGAAGGTGACTGTTATAAACTGATTGAGCACATCTGGAATGACAGTATCTAGAATAAATCAACTTCCTGTCTCTTCATCAGGGCGTGCTGACCATGGCGAATGGTGACTACCTGGAGGGCTCCTTTAACGGCGAGTGGGGCTCTGGCCTCAAAGTTACAGGCTCCTACTTCAAACCACATCTATTTGACTCGGACAAGGATAAAACTCGAGTCGTGTAAGCTCACACAGTCTGAGTCTGTTAATCAGAAAAAAAATCAGTCTTGTTATAATTTGTCTACTTTGCGTGACGTGGCAGGAAGCTGGGTTGCCTGTGTGTGCGTGCGGAGGACAAATGGCATGCAGTGTTTGAGGAGTGTTGGCGTTATTTGGGCTGCGAAGCACCGGGTCAAGGAGAGAGCCAGAAAGCCTGGGAGAACATAGCCGTGGCCCTCACTACCAACCGGCAACACATCCAGGACAGGTACAAACATGCAACTATCTTAAGATTATTTCTTTTAAAAATCCTAAAATTAACATTTAAAATTGGAAAATGTGTGTTTCTCAGCCCAGAAATGTTGTCTCGGAGTCACAGCAAAACCCTGGAAAGTCTAGAGGTCATCCCTCAGCATGTAGGACCAATCACCATGGAGAGATACCACACTATCCGCCTCTACCTCATCAAGGTATTAAAATAATGTATTCAGTAATTCGTTTTTTGCAGCTGCAATATTGAGCACCTTTTTGTTGCTGCTGGTGAAGTGAAACTCGCAGCTCTCTCACAGATACTTATTTTCTTTTGGACATTTGTCACACTTAAATGTTAAATTTTAATATCAGACAAAGATAACCTGAGTAAGTAAAAAAAAAAACTGTTTTTAAATTATTATTTCATGCATAAAAGCAAAAAAAACTTTCCAAACCAGCCTGGTCCTGTGTGAAATGTTAAACTAAAAACTGGTATTAACAGCTCCAGTCAAACTTTGGCCCACTCTTCTTTGTAGAGTTGTTTTAATTCAGCCACATTGGAGAGTTTTCAAGCATGAACAGCCTGTTGAAGGTCATGCCACAGTATCTCCATTAGATTTAAGTCCGGACTTTGACTAGGCTACTCTAAAACCTTAAGCTTAAGGTCTCGAACTGATGTCCAGATATTTTTCTTTAGAATTTTCTGGTAGAAAACAGAATTCATGGCTCATCAATTACGGCAAGTTGTCCAGGTCGAAGCAGACCCAGACCATCACACTACCACCACCATGTTTCACTGCCAGTGAGATGTTCTTTCTCTGAGATGCAGTTAATTTTACGGCAGATAAAAAATTCCCATTTTTTCTCATTGGTCCACTGAATATTTTCTCAAAATTCTTCAAAATGATCATCAAAATGCTTTCTGGCATAGAAGACACGGAGCATTTGTTTTGTTTTTGGTGAGCAGTGGTTTTCACCCTGAAACTCTTCCTTAAATTCCAGTTTTGATCCAATTTCTTTCTTATTCTTGAATCATGACCTTAGACAAGTGAGGCTTGCAGTGCTGTAGATGTTGTTCTGGGTTCTCTTCTCACTTTTTTGAGATCTTTTAGCTGCCAGACAGGTTATATTTAAGTTATTAATCCCTGTTAATTCATGATTTAAGGACTGTACAGGTTGTAATACATCCGGTGGAATAAAAGAAAGTTATCTTTTACAGTTATCATGTAAAGTAAATGTTACCTCAGAGTGGATTTTCATGAAGCAGAGCAGCTAGGACTGAAAGAATATCCCCTCCTTTGCAGGCCTGTGACACCCCCCTCCACCCGTTAGGCCGGCTGGTTGAAACCCTGGTGGCGGTCTACAGGATGACCTATGTGGGTGTCGGAGCGAATCGTCGGCTCCTGCATCAGGCTGTCAACGAGATCAAGTCTTACCTCAGTCGTATCTTCCAGATCGTCAGGTTGGTAGTAAAAAAGGACGAACAGAAAGTTTTGTATTGGCCTCCTACAGCAGGTTTCAGGACAAATATACGAGATCTGAAGTTGGCTACCAGGATATGAAAGCAGGCCAGCTGTAAAATGATGGTTTTATAGATGTATTTTTAGCTGATGATCTTTTAAATGTTCTGCAGGTTTCTGTTCCCTGACCTGCCAGAAGAGGGCGGTCTGATATCTGAACCGACCACCAACCCCCAGGATGAGAAGGAGTCCGCCCCCCCTGACGCCCCCCTGGACTCACCCAAACCCAGGTTCAGACTGAAACACGTTTTCTTGTCAGCGCAGCTCATGTGCATCACATTAACCTTGCTTCTTCTGTGTTTCAGCCGTGTGGTGAGCAGCTCGGCTCTGCTGCTTCCTGTCCTGCTGCCTCGTCTCTACCCGCCGCTCTTCACCCTCTACGCGCTGGAGAAAGAGAAGGAGGATGACGTGTACTGGGAGTGTGTTCTTCGCCTCAACAAGCAGCCCGACCTCGCCCTGCTGGCCTTCCTGGGCGTCCAGCAGTACGTCACCGAGTGTAGCTGAAGATGGATCACTGCAGAGGCAAATCGGTAACTTTTTCTGCTTTTTGCCTCATTTTCAGAAAGTTTTGGCCTGTTTCCATCCCTGCCTCCCTACCTACTCTGGGACAGAAGCAGCAGGTATGTAATTTTCATTTTTTTTCTTCATTTCCTTGTCAGATTTTTGCAAATATCAAACGTACTGCGTACTTAATGTAACAGTTTTGTTTGTTGTTGTTATATAACTTATTTTAGCTCTTATTTGTTTTTCCTGCTACATCTTGAATGATCTAGTTTAGTCATTCAATTGACAACGAACAGACCAATTTAAAACAAGATTACTTGCTGTTTCAAGTTCAAAACCCCTTAACTTTAGGTTAAAAATATCTCAAATATGTATATAAAATAAAGTAAATGAACTAATATTGAAGCATGATTATTGAAAAGCATTTGCACAAATACTTTAAATGAATTGTAAACTGGGTCTGTAAAAACACTGAAATCGGTTGATTTTAGTCATTTATCGTTGTTAAATGAGGCTTGATTTATTGTTTAATTCATGCTGAAATATTGAGCCGTGTAAATACTTTTAAAACAACTTCAGAAATGTGTGTCTTTCTCTACCGTGCTCGATTAAATAAAGGGAACACATCATCGTTAGCATGTAGCTCTAAGTCAGTCGCATCTCTGGGATATAAATCCGTCCCGTTAGGAAGTAACACTGACAACAATTTCTCCTGCTGTTCTACAAATGGAACAGACAACTAGTAAAAATTAGAGGCAAACAGACAAACAACCCCAGTACAGGAATGGTCCTGCGGGTGGTGGCCTCAGACGGTTTCCCTGTTTTCATCCTTTGTGGCGGATTTTTGGTCCCGTTTGCATTTTGCCATTGCCCCCACCGCTAGAAGGAACATGAGGTGGTGTCTGCAGCCCACACAAGTTGCTCAGGTAGCGTAGCTCATCCAGGATGGCACGTCAATGTGCACTGTGGCAAGAAAGTTTGTGAAGAACCTTCTGCTCCCTGCAACATCCTCCATCATGGGAGGAATATTCTTGGAGGGCTGTACAGACATCCATGTGCTAGCCTGAGGTGCCCTGACTGCTATTAGGTGCCGAGATGAGATCCTCAGACCCGTTGTCAGACCATATACAGCTGCTGTGGCTCCATCTGATGCAGGACAGTGCTCAGCCTCAGCTTTCAGTGCATACAAATAGTTTAACATCTGACTAGCACACATTTCTTTCATTGTGATTGGAGTTTTAAGGCTCTTCATATATCCAGAAATAAATGTTGTGTTCAGGGACTGGTGAAAAGCTTGGACACTTGGGTTTTCCAAAAAAAAATGGGTTCAAAACGTTCAAGGGAAAACATCAGAAACATGAAATGTCCATAACTTTTCTAAAAGATGCAAAATTATGGTCATTTTCTTTTATGTACACAGACAGAAGTGGGCTATGGAAGCGTGGCGCTGTCACCCAAATAAAAAAAAACTGGGACCGTTTCACGTTCAACTTGAAAGTTTATTGTAAAAACATGAACCGTATCATGTTATTATAAGAACATGAATCAAAGTCGCCTTTACTTTATGCAGATGCTGTGATCTAGATATATTGGAGCAAAATATATTTTATGGAAAATATTCTTGTCAAGCAGGAACATTTCAGTTCTTTTTGTTAAGGATTAATTGGTCTACTCTGGTTTATTGTTATATGCACAGAAATTTTGGACAGTTATGAGCAACACGGTACATCACCTGCCAGCGCAGTGTGTCTGAGTTGCTATAGAGTGTGTGTGGTGCTTTTAGTTATTAAAATGTACCAGTTAATACGTCTATGGCTTTCTTCTGGTAGTAAAAATAAAAATTACACAGGTTAAATGCAACGCTGGGATGGGGAGAAATATGTTGCCGACACGAAGACGTAGTCCCGTCTTCAGCATCAACAATATCACAGTGTCCTCCAAGTTTCACCAAATCTCTCCAGTGAAGTACAAGTTAATCCCATTAGGTAAATTAGACATTTCTCTGACCATAACATGCACAGTTTCCTCATACAAAGACGAATACGGTTTATAGTTCAGATGCTCTATGCTTCCGTAGTGGGCCTTGTTTTATTTCTGCTCCAGCTGATGTGATAGAAACAAGCAAACCTTTCAATCAAAACGAGCAAAACATGTAACTGAGCTTTTAAAAACAAGAAAGTCGATCATAGGAAAGGGACTTCCTCCATATAGCTTATTTACATTATTCCTGATTTTTGCATCAAGTGTCTTAATCTGGTTAACTGTTTATTCCAGTCTGAGGCTCTAAACTGTGTGTTGCAGGTCATCTCGAGCACTAAAGACATCTGCTTTGCCTCTGCAGTGGAAACACTGCAGCAGATCAGGTACAACTTTACTCAGCCAAACATTTTACAAATAAAGAAACTGAATAAAAATGAGTAGAAACGGAAAAATGCTTTGTGATCCTGAGTTTGTTGGGGTTCATTGTTTTGTGTTTGCAGCACAACGTTCACCCCGTCAGATAAGCTGCAGGTGATCCAGCTCACCTTCGAGGAGATCACGCAGGAGGTGCAGTCGCTGCTGAAGCAGGACTTCCTGTGGTCCATGGATGACCTCTTCCCTGTCTTCCTCTATGTGGTTTTACGAGCTCGGTTGGCCTTAAAAAAACACATTTACCTTCAAGTTTTGCGGCTTAATTGTGATTATTTAATGTTTTCTTATAACATTTTCTGTTTTTCTCCTTCAGAATTAGGAACCTTGGTTCCGAGGTCAGCCTCATCGAGGACCTGATGGACCCCTGTGTTCAGCATGGAGAGCATGGCATCATGTTCACCACCCTCAAGGTAACACACACCTAACACTCCTCTATTTACACCATCCTCAGCTTACTGACCCGTCTGCTTTCCACCTCCAGGCTTGCTACTACCAGATCCAGCACGAAAAGATCACATAAGACGAAGGTGATGCACTTCCTCCTCCTCCTCTCTGCAGCGGCCGGTGGCAGGGTCAGGTTTTGACGAGTGTCTGCAGATCTGCTGTTGTCATGGAGATGAAGTGGCCTCCCTCCTCTCTTACTGACCTCTGCAGCCTTTTCAACACTGTCCATGAAGATGCACATTATCCTGCCAGAGATGAGCCACTTATTACCGCCCTGATGTGGGCTGAGTCGGGGAAAGCGAGACTATTATATCACAATTATGTGGCTGATTTGGGAGCTAACCAGAAGTCTGAGGAGGCCAAATTTCATTTTCAGTTAATGAATTTCTCTTCGGACAAAATTTTGGAAATAATCTAACAGCGTCTCAAGCTTTTTGATGTCCTGACATGCATGTTTTTTTTGTTTTGTTTTTTCTTTATTTATGAAATGAGTTGTAAGTATTTTCACCTGTATAACACTTGTGGTTTTGTTCCTTCATTGTGGCCTATCAAACTGCAGTGGGCTCATTACTGCCCCCTGCTGGCAACACTTAAAAACTGCAGCTTCATTGAAGGAAGAAAATCATTCAAATCAGACAAATAACTTGAAATTAGATAAAGGTTTTACAAGTGAGAAATGTTGTTTTGTTAAATGTTTGTGTGTAATTATGTAAGTTTTGATTACAGCCATGTTTGACACAAAAAAAAAAGTAATGTACAGCATGTTTTGGGTAAATGTAAACCGAGTCAACTGACTAAATCGTTCAGTGTGACAAGTTGCTGATGAAATTTGAGTAAATGAAGGAGCTTTGGCTTCAAATGAAGATTGAAGTTCTGCAGGACTCCCACTGTTAGTGGAAGGGATTTTATTAGACAATCTGAAGGTTGCTTTAGTGTGTTGGAGCCTAATAACTGCAGATGTTTTGCATTCGGTTTGTGCTCTTGAGCAAAAAACGTGGCAGGCACAAAACAAGCAAACATAAAAGTCAATTCAGTGTTTTCCATCATCTCAAGCTTTAAAGACCAGACATCCATGATCTTTTTAAAAGTATTTCTTGAGCAGTAACCACTAATTTCTAACTTACTTGAATGAAAATTCTTATTTTTGTGTTTGATTAAAAACCCGGTATTTCCTTCTGCTACATCAGAAAGATGGTCGGCTTCCTGCAAACACTGCTGCAGATGCAGCTCTGCACCATCTGTTAATGTTAACTGTTCTCATTGTTGCATTTTACGTCACTCCTGCCAGTTAGTGAAAAGGCTTAAGAAGGGATTCTCTCTGTAAATACCACGGACGGCTTTTGTGTCCTGCGGCGGTTTAATAGGAGAAAAATCCACAAAATCAGAAGTGAAGCTGCTGTTTCCCCCCACAGCAAATCATACAGTCAGAAAACAGTTAAACAGGAGCTGTTATGTGTTGTTGTTTGGTAAATATTGATCAGGTTACGGTTACTAAGAATTGCTATATTGAGCAGGAACTGGTGGTTAAGTGCCATTCTTTAATCGGCTGCTGCTTTGCTGCAGTAGTTGGACACAACTGACGGTTTCTCTGACTGTTACCATGAACTGAAGCTAATAAACTCCTGACACCTGATCTGTTAACTGACTGTACCTCGTACGTCTGGATGCGAGTCGCTGACTTGACTCTGTTTGTCCTCCTTGTCCTTTTCATTGTGTTGAACTTTAAATTAACAGCGAAGAGCAATAAATTTGTGGCTCTGTCAACAGATTTTGATGTTTGTCTCTTTTTCTAAACCAAAGAAACGATATTTTTCATGCCTGCATAATGAAAATCTTTGGTTTCCTTCAGTTCTCATGGAAAGTTCTCATTTTTTCTTCTATAATTTCAGAGGTTAAATCATGATTTGTAATTTAAAAATGGAAAAAGTTAGCTCTGCTGCGAGCAGATTAAACCGTGGCCTTGAAGCTGCACAGATGGTCTAACTAGTTTTTTCTTACTAGAGGACGATGGGTATTACTTTTTAACCAGTAAATCCTTCCAGTGAAAAGATTGCTCACAGTGCATTTCTCTTTTTCTGTTTATGAAAATAAGAGAAACTTCTAATCAGATTCCTGCAGACCAGGGGATCTTTTGAGTGTGAGGCTTTCCTGATGGGGCTCCAGATACTTTCAAGGGAGGTTAAATGGATGGAGGTGAGAAAATACTGCATTACTAAATATCAACTTAAATGTTAGTGATTTGCACTGATCTTGTAGTGGGATTTGTTTTTCTATAAGGTCGAACCTATTTTTTTGTGTAGTCTAGTCTTGATATATTAGCTCAGATGTGTGGGATGAATCAGTGTTGGCATGATCACCTGGGCATCCAGGAGAAAGTGTGATGCCTTTACCAAACTTTATCTCAGGAGACGTTTTAAAAAGCTGCTGCAGACCTAGTAAACAGATTTAGATCAGTATATTTGTCCCCATACAGAATAAAATGCCCCACTTTTTAAACTAACCTTATAAAACTTGCATAAAAGATCATGTGCACCTTTTTTTAGGAGTTTCTGAAATTGACAATTTTCCCATTGTGCAGATATTTTGGATCCTTCCATTTTATGGAATTAGCTTCTCACAATAGCCCAAGTAGGACATCAGATAACACGACTGCTAAAAGCTGCTGTTAAGCTTGATCTGAGCAGCTGTGGTCTGAAGCAAAGCAGTGGAAGTTCATCCACCCGTGACAACAACGCAGTGAATCCGCAGTGTAAAATTTTTTTACACTAAAGAATCCATAAAATAAGTCACAAAATGAAGATTTTATAGGATTTTGGGTAAATTTTTGTAATCTGATGAGTTTTTTTTTATGTTTATTGTTCCTTTTCACATACTAAAAGTGGTTTGTCAGTAAATCCTGCATAAGTTGTACTTATTGGCAGGAATAAACTTCTTTTAAGCTTCTTTTTTGCACAAAAATCTGATTATTAGGGGTCTGAAATCATCAGCTGCTGAGGCAAATTAGCTGGTTTTTAAAACCTTGCTCATCCGTGGTCGGATCAAAGTATTTTTCTTATCTTTTGAGGTAACACTTACATTCCCTCCACACAACTCCTCCTGCATGCTGCCAACAGCTGAAAGAGTTAAGAAGATTTGGCAGCTTCACCGCAACCAGCCAGCCAGCCGGTGAGGGAGGAACCAGCTTCCGGTTGCCAGGCGCAGGCCACTCACTTGTCCAGGATTAAGAGGGATCGAGGGAGATTACAGCACTCTCTCTCTCTCTCTCGTCCCCCTATAGATTGATGAAAACATAGTGCTCCATCCAGTCTCAGGGGAATATGTTCCCAGCATACATTCACACATTTATGTAGATTTTCCTGCATCTGTTCTGGAGCTAAAACCTGCAGGAGGTGGTGGATAAAGGCGTGTGGAATCGCTTCAAGTGGAGAGGTAAGATGATTGATTAGTAGAAGAGAGAGGAGGGTAGAGGAAGGCCACGGGGATCATCCTCCTCCTCTTCTGTAATTAAATAAATATTCCAGATGGGTGTTTACCTCTTGATGAGCTCCTCCTACTTTACTGACTGTTTCTCCCGCTTGTCAACTCAAATAAGCAACATTTTAGTTGTGAAGCTTTATTTATAGTCAAGATCGTGAACGCACAGCCAGTAAAAGTTGTTCAACTCTTTGTCACTGTGTCAAACTAGAGCAACAGTATGTTAAATTGCTATTGATGCAAAATTATTTCCTAGAAATAAAGCAGATTTCAGTCGACACTGGCCAGAGATTAGTCTCTATATTCACATCAGTGCTGCCTTTAACCCCTGACCCTGTTCATACTGGTGGAGCTGGAGATGCACTTCAGTGCACGACAACACGTTTTGTAAAATTGTCTGAAACTTCTGCTTTTTCACGCAAAAGTACTTTGAGGATATTTACTGCTTCATTTATGTCAAGATAACATAAAAACATCTGAGGTCAGTGTGCTGCACTTTATAGGAACTTAACAAAAACCAAAGAAAATAGTGGAATGACCTCGTTGTAGTTAAGTAAAACTTAAAACTGTTGAGTAGTCTTAACTCAGGCCAGGCCAGTGGTCTGTGTTATTTAACCTTCAATGTGTCCTCATTCACACAAACACTCTTCTTATTCTGTTTACATAAACCTTGCACTTTATTAGGACCACCTGTTAAATAAATTAACATTGTTAAAATGACAGCTACTTAATGTGTTTAGTCATGTAGACAAGGTCAAAGAATGAGGAATAAAAGGGATTTAAGTTGGCGATAAGTGTATATAAATGTCTATTATTTAAAGAAAAACAGTCTCAACTCTGCTTTTTATCTTTGTGCCACCTAACAAAATCATTAGTGACATTAGAAACTTTCCCAGTTAGGATTGTTGTAAACTGAAATCTTGCACATAAAGCAGCTTGCCTCCAGTCCCCTGACATAAATCCCTTTACCCTCAGGTTTACCACCTGTCTTAGTGAGCAGTTAGCAGGTGGTCAGTCTCAGAGGTCGCAGGGTGCAGAGACCATGAGGCAGGCGGTGGAGGCTAAGGTGTTAAACCCCCACTTTGAGCTTGGAGAGCAAGGTGGGTAAGACATGTGTAAATGTTCACCAGCATGAGCTGCCTCTTCAGTCTGACTGGGAGGTGTTTGTGCTGCAGGGCTGCGTCAGATCCTGTCCGATGTCATTGAGGAGGTGAGGCGCTCCATCAGTCAGGACATCGATGGAGCTGAGATTCTCCACAGTCTGCTGAACTCCCCCTGGCTGCAGTCACTGCTCAAGGTCTGAAAACATACACACATAAAAAGATCTCCTTCAGTTCTGACTTCTTTCTCATTATCCCCTAAGAATTAAAAGAAGAGGCTGTAAAGATCTATTTTTCTCAAAACATCACCTTGTCTAGACAAAGTGTACACATTTGTCCACAAGGATAAATGTTTATGTCAAGCTGCTTTACTCACTGAGTTCATCAAGTTATTTCATGGTGTTTTCAGGTGTATGGATGTCTTCAAAGGTACCTGAGAAACTCCCCAGCACCAGTTCTGGAGTATGCTTCAGGACTGTCGCTTCAGGTTCGTTAATCAATAATATGTTATTCATGGTCAGTGTAAATGGCTTCCTCTCTACATTGTGAATGTGTTGTTTGTGTAGTTGCTTATTGACATCAGATCGTCGCCTTGCTGCTCTGAAGAGGCCAAAGAGTTGTACCGTCTGCTGCGGCAGCCTCACATGCAGGTGAGAAACCACCTCTTTAACCTGTTTCATCTTTAACCTTTTATCAAAGGCTGACCGGGTGAAGGTGTGCCGAACCTGGTGAGCACATTGTATCCAAAGTTTAGAGTATATAAAATGTAAAGAAAGAAAGAAAGAAGGCAGTGATTTACTAATCTCAAAAACTCCTAAACTATTTTAATCACATTATAACATAAACAACATATGTGGACACATTTGACTATTTCATAGAAAATATTAGCTCATTTTGAATTTGATGGCAGCAACACGTCTCAAAAACATTGGAACATCATTGGTGAAAGGTCTGGACTGCAGGCAGGCCAGTTCAGCAGCCGGACTCTTCTCCTGTGAAGCCATGTTGTTGTGATGGATGCAGGATGTGGTTCAGCATCGTCTTGCTGAAATCTGCAAGGCCTTCCCTGAAAGAGACGTCTGGATGTGAGCAGATGGTGCTCTAAAACCTTCATTTACTTTTCATCATTGATGGAGCTTCACAGATGTGGAAGCTGCCCACACCATAGGTACTAAAGCAGCCCCCATACCATCAGAGATGCAGCTTTTCACCTGTCCACTGATAACAAGCTGGTTGCTCCCCACATTTTCCTCCATCTCACCACAGAACAGTTTTCCACTTTGCCTCAAACCATTTTAAATGAGCGTTGGCTCAGAGAAGATGGCAGTATTTCTGGATCATGTTCACATCTGGCCTTTTCTTTGCATGATAGAACTTTAACCTGCATTTGTTGATTTCAGGGTGAACTGTATTCACAGACAGTGATTTCTGGAAGTCTTTCTGAGTCCATGCAGTGGTTTCCAGTACACAATTATTTATGTTTTAACGCAGAAGGTCATCTAGTTTTGTCCTTCACCTTTTCCCCTGCATACAGAGATTCCTCCTGGTTCTCTGAATCTTTGATAATCAGACTAGTGAATTCCGCAACCATTATTTGGAATAAGCAGTATAGAAAATGGATGAATGTACTGGTAAACCTCTGCCCATGTTTACACCTGAGAGACTTTGCCTTTCTGAAACACTCTTTTTATACTCATTTGTAGATTATGTCATGTTATTGACCTGTTACCAATTCTGATATGTTGTTTATGTTCTATTGGATAAATAATATGGGATTTATGAGATTTGCAAATCATTATTTTCTGGGTTTTTTTACATTTTTTACATTGTCCCAACTTTTTTTTGTATTGGTTTTATAAAATAATCTAATGGAAGAATATACAATGTTAAGGAACTGCATGACTTTGGTCTGCTGTGGGAAGAAGAATAGCTGTTTACATCAGTCTTAGACTGGACTAAGTTCTTATGCATTGCAGTTTTTACTTTTCCAACTTTGTCCTTTAAAACAAAAAGTTCTATTTTGGTCTCATCTTAACTCAAAACATTTTCGTACCAACTTTTAGGTTCATCCACACATCTTTTATAAAATTATACAGCAGCAGCAATTTTCTTTTGAAGAGCTGTGATTTCTCTCCTTACAGGCCTGACATAACCGTTGTTGTTGTTTTCTGTCAATAAAATCATGAATATTGACCTAAGCCCAAAGGAAAGAGGCTAATAGCTGCTAGGAATATAATCTGGGTTTCCCTGCAGCATCACTCTGCAACTTCCTCCATTTATTTAATTCCTGTTTAATTTAATCTTTAAATGTGAAATGATTTGCTGTCTGCTGTGATATCCAGGCTCTTCTGTCAGCTCACGATACTGTGGCCCAGAAGGACTATGAGCCTGTGCTGCCGCCAATGCCAGAAGAGCTCCCGGATGATGAGGAGGCCACTCGGATCGTCTGCCTGGTGAAGAACAAACAGCCTCTGGTGAGCTAATTCTTGTTGAAACCTGAGCAACTGTTTTTGTTTCATTATGCAGGTCGGTGGACTTTTTCTGGGCTCCAAACGAAAGCTTCATATCTCAGCTGAAAATGTTTGATTTTTTATTTTGTAATTCTTTCTCGCAAAAATAGGTTATCTGGAATAAAGAAGCCCCAATAAACAAACTTATCTGAGCATAAGAAAGGCTTGAAACCAAAGATAGCTCCTTTAAAAAGTGCTGACATCCTCATTTGTCTTTCCTATGGCTGTTGGGAAAGAAATACAAAGCAAATGGATTGAAAAACAGCTGAGGTAATGTTTACTTTTTAGATACTTTTTAAGTGTCACACTCAAAATACTGTTTTTTTAAAGCATTTTGTTGATTTGTTTAATATAAAGGACTAAAATATCCCATTTCCACATATATACTGAGATCTTTCACAGCACAGCAACCGCAAGCTAGTCACACCTTTTTATTGTCTTTGGTGGGTTTTTATCATTCTTCATGATAGACATGATCACCAGGTTAGATGGTAAGTACTTTGTACTCAACAAGTTTCTCTGTATTTCTCTGCATCCATCTTTCATGCTGCAATAGATAAGCAGCAATAGAATATAAAATATATTCAGCAGACAATACCAAAGTCCCTTTAAAACAGGCATGTTTTAAAAAGGAATTTAAGGGTATACACAGATGTTGTGTGTCTGGTGGGGGCTCTAACTGGAAAACAACTTATCTCCTTATGTGACAAAACAGTAATCTAGGGATTGTTAGAAGGACACTTTGTGGATCTGAAGGAACATACCACATCCGTAAATCTGAGATATATATTGGAGTCATTTATGGCTTTAAAGGTGAACATGAAGATGATAAAAATCTAATAGGAAGGCAATGTCTTATGCTCGTTCTTTTTTATAGTGTTAACTGGTCTTGCTGCAGCTTTTAAAATTAACTGGAGGCAACAGAGGGAGTCCTGATTTATACCTAAGTACTATGAATTGCTGTTGTCATGGTGAGAACAGACAAAAGTATACATGGAAGTCAGCAGCTGAAAGAAATTATATGATTTTAGCCGGAAAAAAAGACTAAACCACAATTTTCATCTAAGCATTAAAACTAAGGTTAGAGACAATTATTTCTCCAAGATTTTGAGGTAATTGGATCATATTATTTGAAAGATGGTCAAGACTAGAAACAATAGATTTTTTTTTATTGAACTTAAGGAACTAATGGGCCATATAAGATTTATGCCACAAAGACAAGTTGTGGGACTCACAAGGCTTCTGGGATCTGTGGGTTTTATCAGCATATATAACAGAGTGTCATCAGCATAATAATGGTCATTTACATGGTGATCCAGAAAGAATCAGCATTTAAACAGAGAACAGGAGGGGACCAAGGACTGAGCCTTGTGGTACGCCACAACTGAACCACTGAGGAAGTCAGATTATTCAGACTTATAGAAAAAGTTCTGTTAGAAAGATATGAGTTTTATAAGCTTATATGAGTTTTTTATTCCATCTCAGGACTCCAAACGATGGAGGAGAATGTTGTGTTCAACAATATTTCACTGATGTTGCTCTTCTCTAATGTACTAACTTTCGATTTCACTGATGTCAGAAATGCAAGTCTTATAAGGTTGAGTCTTTTATTTTTATCTAATTAAGTCCAACAAAAAGGGTTTGAGTGTTTCAATCTATTATTTTCAATAACTTTATCTATAAATTAACAAAACTCTACTTTTGCTTATATTGGGAAATCTTTGTAACCTGATTCTATGTGGGTAAGGATATAAATTAGGATTAGAAATAACATATTTGTCACATGTGAGCAGAGGTGAGGACCCAAATGCAGATAGATCAGGCAGAAGCTGAACTGTGATAAACAAAGCTGGTTTATTTACCAAAACTCAGGGATAGAGCGCTACACATCACAGGGATGAACCACAAGGATTTGACCAGGCAAACTGAAAACCATGCGGTATTTGTAGACAGAGGGAGTAATTAGGAGCAGGTGAAGTGAATGAGAAATCAAACCAGGTGAAGTAACGAGCCAGGAACAGAAAACACATGAGGAAAACAGGAAAACTGAATTAAACATGACAAAACTGAATACCTAAAGCATGAACATAACAGAAACTAAACATGACAAAAACCCAGAACTATAAACAAAGAACAAGACAGAACGAAACATGACAAAAACCAAAAACCTAAACCATAATCAAAATCTAACACAAAAATAAAGACCGCACCAAAACCCAGGAACCATGACAATATTTTGGTGAACTGACCCTTTAACCTTTCTATAATCTCTTGATGAAGCATGTGTGAAAGAGTTACTTTGCGCCATGGCAGAAATCCACTGCTTTATGACTTAGCTTTTTAACCAGATCTGTAACAGCTGACGGCATCCAGCACAGACCAGATGTTTGACTTGTATAATCTCTCATTTGTGTAATTTGCAGCTGAATATCTGATGCTAATCAGATGCTTTCAGTCTGAAAAGTGCTTAAAGAGTATGCCTTCTGTTGCTCATTTGTGGGCTTGTTTTGTGTGTTTTATCATACATGTGTTTGATTAGAAACCACTCATATGATTTATTCTCAGCCTGTAGAGCCTCTTCTTCTTCTTCCTCTGAGCGAATCTACTGTCTCACAGCTGGGCGACCATTGCCGATCTGAGATGACCGGGGTTTCCCCTCCCTGTGGTAAAAGCTCCAGAAGGGGAATCCACAGTCACCCCGTACTTCAGAGAGATGAAGCGTTTGGGGTGCAGAGCTCTAAAGAAAAGAACCTGAGGGAATCTCCATGGTGTGATATGTGGAGATGCAGCTGTCCATCAGTTGAGCAATCGTTTCACCCAACAGGGGATCGGCATAACCCTCCACCTCGACAGAAGCCGGTGAATTGCTGTCAGACATCCTGCAGCAAGCTGATGAGACAGAGTAGCATTTGTTACACTGACCTGCTCTGGGAGCAAAGGTTTAACCACTCTGCCCCTTCAGTGTACAGCTCTGTTCGGATCGGTAAGAAAACATAAGGGCCTTGTTTCTAGAAGCAGTTTCTTCATTGAGGAACCTTTCAATTAAAGCTTTACATAAGGCCTTGATCATTCACCATTTCTCCCACTCCATCCTTCATCCATCTACTTTTGATCTCTCATGGAATAACAGTGTCTCTTTTCTCTTCGGAGACAACATCATAGAAGACGGAGCAGCCCCATCCCCTCTTCCCACATCCCGCCACTGGACCAGGTCTTCTCCATGTTTCGCTGTACCTTACTACCCCATTGTAGATGACCACCACCATCCCAGCCTGCCTCGAAGGCCTCGAAGCCAAAGCCCTCGCATCCACACAGCTCCCCCCAGTCCAATGTGCCCTCGCCGCCTCCTGGATGAGTCTCCTGTACACCTTAACAAGCAGGAGAGTCTGGATGAATTGAGGACAACCATGAAGCTGGCCGCCAGCTCCATGGAGAGCAACACCAAAGACATCAAACTCCTCGGGGAGAAGATGGCAACTGCCACAGAGCGCATGACAGAGATGGCACAAGATAACTCCCAGGCAGTAGTACTTCTCACACAGGTGGTGGACCGGCTGCAAACACTCCTCAACGTGAGCAAGACTGAGTTAAGCTCCCTAAAGCCTGCCGATAGTGAAAAGAGCTATTCTTTGACACAACCATCTAGATGTTCCTCCTCTTTCTCCATCGGCAACTCTTTGGAAGCCCCCTCCACCTCCCAGGCTGCAGGCTGTCTCTCTGGGTCTTTTCATGGATCTCTTGAATCCCTGACAATAAAAAACGCCCCTTTGCAGCAGAAGACACACAACCACGCTGACCTGGAAGCATCCAGACATCCTCTCACAAATGGCTTGTTTGTTGAGGCCGAGAAGACATCCCCCTCTCTGAAAGGTTGTCGGAAGAAAAAGAAGAAGGGGAAATGAAACCATGAAGAACGTCCAAACAATGGACCCATCCATCCTGCAAAGTGGCTAACCTGCAAATACACAGTGGTAGATGACGATTATTTTGTTTGATTGAGTTCATTTTCATCCTTCATGTTGTCTGGAGCTTCATTTAAGAACTTCAACTCGTTTCCTTGATTTAACCTCCTTCCATTTCACTCCACAGTGTTTGCATCCTGTCACAATTTTACACAAACTGCAGTTTTCTTTACATCTGTGTGATTCCAGTCGGTCTTCCTCCATTACGCTGTACTGAATGTGTCATCATGTCTGTTTTTAGGGGGCGACCATAAAGAGAAACGAGATCACGGGGGAGATTTTTGTAGCTCGGGTGATTCACGGAGGCCTGGCTGATCGAAGCGGTGAGCCTTTTCTCTGTAGATATTAATGGTTTCTAAATCTTACGTTTATTAGATGTTTTTTTTTTTTGCCTCAGGCAGATATTAGACTTTTTAGATTCTGTTTGATGCAGTTTGTTTTATCTTGTCATACTGAAAGATGGCCAGTTCTAATTAAAAATGTTTGTGTGTTCAGGTCTGCTGCATGCAGGGGACAGGATCATAGAGGTGAACGGGTTTCCTGTGGACGGGATGGAGCCTGAACAAGTCATCCAAGTTGTGGTAGGTCTTTACGAAGAAAACTTTTGGGATATTTTGCATTATTATACCCATTAAATGTTGTTATAATTTGGGTTTTATCTCTAAGATGTGACAAAAAAATCTAAATATACAATAACATGTTTGTGTTGTCTGGTGTTCCATGATGTTTCTTCATTGGTTTAATGATTCAAACAGTAGGCTAGTAATGAAGTAAAATTCAATCAGTTTTAAAAATTAAGTTAACCGTAAGTGTAGTTTTTAATCCACATTGTTTCAATTTTTATCTCACCAGCAAGCTCGGTCACATGGTACCATCATGTTTAAGGTTGTTCCCATCACAGAGAGAGCGGTCCACAACCAGACGATGGTAAGTCGACCTCCTCAGCATACATAATCCAACCTTTTGGCTTGTTTACATTATAATGTCTGCAAACCTCTTTGTGTGTCAGCTGTATGTGCGGGCCATGGCTGACTACAGCCCTCAGCAGGACCCCAACATCCCCTGCGTCGATGCTGGTATGAGCTTCAGGAAGGGCGACGTGCTCGAGATCGTAGATCAGACTGACGCCCTCTGGTGGCAGGCCAAGAAACTGCCCAGCAGCACGGCCTGCGCCGGCCTCATCCCCTCCACCAACCTGCTGAAACGGTCAGACTGGGGATTTAACACCAGAGACACTTCAGCTAACTTCTCTTTTCACTTCACTCAACATGTTTTTACAATTTCCCCCCAATTTGATTTGGTTTCAGCTCCTGGTTGATGCTGAGCAGCGTATCTGCAACTTCTATTTATTTAATCCTCCCTGGACACATTTCTGTTTATTACCTGTTTGTCTTTAAAGATCATTAAAGATTACATGTTTATTTGATATTTTAAGAAAAATTACCTTTTTATATTCCAAAGTTTCAAGTTTTAAAATGAAAGAAAGGAGTCCAGAGCAAAAATATGTTGTTAATACTAAGACTTCCTTTTGAAAGAAGCTTCTAAACATGTTTTCTTGCTGCCGGGAGTCTTTCAGTTTTTGTTTGATGGATTTTCTTCTATTCTACCCACAAAATACGTCTAGCTCGTCGAGATTTTTGGCTTGCAGGAATGTGAAGAAAGCCCTCAGTTTGCACCATTTGGGGGATTTTGTGCAGATAATGTTTGTGTTGCAGAAATTGGCCTCTTTCATCAGACTTCATGCTATTTTTTAAGAGTTTGCTGATATTTAATTAGGTAAATTTTTTCCCCCTTTAATATGAAATCTTAGCTGTGCTACTGTCTGTTACAGAAGCCCATGACATGATTATTTATGTTCTATTTAACAGTTGACAGAGAGCTACTGTAGTTTGAAGTGTTTTTCTCCTGTAAATCGTTGGTTCATTGGATCCAAATATTTCCAAAGTGAGTCATACTTGCTTAAATGTTAATTTATAAATATTTGAAATCTGTTTCTTATACCTACCTCTATCTGGTCTGATCATACTGAAGGTCTTTTACATGCAAAGATGGACTTTAAAGCTTTTTTTGTGATGCTACATGCAAACATCCCAGAAAAAAAATCCACATAAAAAAAACTTTGCTATTTTGTTCCAGCCTTTTTCTGCTTTTGAGGCATCTAATATTTTGATTTAGAGCTCACAAACCTAAAAATAAAAGCTGAATATAACCTTTCTGGGCATATTGTTTGCAGTGGGCACCTTTTTGACAGCTGTTTTCTAGTATATTCATGGGTGGAGATGGCATATTTTTAAATTTGCTGCTTCAGTGGACATCATCCAACACGCTGCTACTCCCTGTAGAATAAATATATGTGTGCACATTACAAATTACAAATGGAAGGTTTTAATGTATGTAGAAGTAAAATATATGTACGTAGAAACCACATAGAGGTTTCTTAACAATTCATGCATGAAAGAGTTAAATCAGTCATGAAGACATGTCATAAAAAATTAGATTTTTGCCTGTTTTTGACCTGAACCTGTGTGTTAAACAGCAAGCAGAGGGAGTTCTGGTGGTCTCAGCCTTACCAGCCTCACGGTTGCATACAAACCTGTAAGTCCTCTACGTTTTCTAACACTAAATCTCACTTTAATTTATCAGCACGACTTCACAGAGCAGCTTTCTTTGTGTTTTGCTTCATGCATACTGCAGTGAGCACTGTAGATGAAGGTAAGGACAGATTACACCTAAAGTGCAGCTGAAGTTAGATTAACTCCTTGTAACAAGTTATTTTTTTTTAGCATAGTTGACTTTTTATCTTCATCCCCCAGAGGATGACCTGATGGCCATTGATGACAGATGTGTAGAAGCAGGTAAAATTTTAAGCTTCTTTTATCTTTCATGCGCACGCATCTTTGCTTCTTTGTGTTTTACCTTTGTGTTTTTCTTTGGGACAGATGAGGAGGCGTTTGAATCTGGTAGGTAAGTCTTTGTTGGTTTAGTCTGTTTGTGTCTGATTGGAGCATCATTTTGTCTCATGTGCTTCAACAAAAACATTCCTTCTTGTTTCTTTTTTTATAAATATCTTCCTGATGTCGGTGGGGAAATGTCAGAGGAGCTCAGAGAAGGTGAGAAAACCAGGAGTTAAACGCATCTCTTTGTCAAGGCTCCTGTAACTAATGCTAATCGTCTCTTCTTCCACCAGAGGAGGATGACTTCAGCAGCAACATTGAAGGAATGTATTTAGGTAAATCTGCAGCAACATCTGCTGTAGCGTAAGTTGTATTTTGCTCTGGTGCATCCTGATTGTTTCTGCTTTATTTTACCCATCAGCGGGTTTCAGGCGCAGCATGCGTCTGTGTCGGCGACGCTGTCACAGCACCATCCAGCTGTCCTGCCACACTCGCTGTCAAAGCAGCTGCTTCAGTGCCCTCAACAACCCGTACGAGGAGGTGGTGCGCTACCAGCGTCACCCGGACGACGCAAACCGCCTCATCGCCCTCTTAGGTACAAAAATGTCTGATTTGGATGCTGCTGCTTTTAGCTTATTCTTTTCTCCCATTTAAAATGTTAAAACATAATTTTTTCTAAGGTCCATCTGGTGTGGGGGTAAATGAGCTCCGGAGGCGCTTAATTGAGATGAACCCCAACATCTTCCAGGGCGCTGTGCCTCGTATGTAATTAGCGAGTCATAAATAATGAGTTTTATCTGCCGTTTTGTGTCTCTGCTCTTGTGTTTTTGTGTGTTAATCTCATTCACTGGCCTGATGTTCATATCTTTGCCTTCATCAGACACCACGAGAGCACCCAGGGGCTACGAGGAGTCTGGCAGAGAATATTATTTCACCAGTCGAGAGGTCTTTGAAAACATGGTCTATAACAACAGGTGGTGTTTCTTTTTACTGTTGCTCCACAGCATGAACTCCAGATTTATGAATTGGCTTTTACGTGTAATACTAAACACTTTACTGATTAAATCTTCTTCTAAAATTGAAATTCCCCAAAAGTTGGGTTGATATGTAAAATGTAAATAAAACCAGAATGTAATGATCTGCAAACCTATTCAACCCTTATTTTGCTCTAAAACCTCCATGTACTTTTCATTCCATACCATCAGAGATGCAACTGCAAGCTAGATGCTCCCGCTCCTCTTTAGTCTGCAGGACAAAAGAATTCCAGAAAGAAATTCAGATTTTCATCCGTCTGACCACAGAACAGTTTTCCACTTTGCCTCAGACCATTTTGAATAAGCTTCGAAGGTGGTGACATTTCTGGATTGTTATAACGTTTGGCTTCTTCTTTGTATGATGGAGCTTTAACCTGCATTTGTGGATTTCAGAATGAATTGTGTCCATTCTGTTTGCCATGTCCCATGCACACAGAGATTCCTCCTAATTCTCTAAATCTTTGTATTTTAGACTGTAAATAGTAGAATTTTCAACATCTCCAAAGATTAAATTGAGAACCATTTTTCTGAAATTGTCTCAGATTGTTGAACCTCTGTTCATCTTTACATCTGACAGACTCTGCCTCTCTGAAATGATTTGTTTATACTTAGTCTTGTTACTGACCTGTTAGCAATAAAGCTAATTAGTTGTTTAATAAAGAGAGGAATATGCCCAACAGGTTTCTGGAGTATGGGGAGTACAAAGGGAATATGTACGGCACCAGCATCGAGTCTGTGCGGGACGTTTTGAACAGTGGAAATATCTGCGTCATTGACATAGATCCCAACGTGAGTCCAGCATTCTCAAAGCATCTGTTTCAGGTGGTTGTTGTTATAAAAATGCAGTAAAGTTGTTTTCATTTGACTGTATTTCAATATTTAGGCCATTCAAGCAGTGAGGACCCATGAGCTGCAGGCCTACATCATCTACGTCAAGCCTCCAACTCTGGAGCGCCTCAGAGAAACCAGACAGGATTCTTACATCACGACCAACTACTACGTCAACCGGCCCTTCAAAGTATGAGCGCCACATTTCGCTCATTTTTTTGCAATGAGATCAAATTTGAGTAATTCTTTTCTACAGTACCGTGGCAAAATCTTGAGCCACCTCATTTCTATACAAATCAGTGAAACACAGGAAACAGGGTGTTTAATGATGTGTTCAATCTGGTTTTGAATTGTCCTCTCCAATGTGTTTCTGATCCATCTCACAGCTGCATTCAGCATCTCCTGGTTTGATCGGTGCGTTGGTACATGTGACACGGTTCTGTGTTGATTTAATTTTCCTGATGAACAGATCCTTTTCTGTAAGCATCAGTGTTTGTTCTGGGTTTTTGACCAGTGGTGGACCTCAAGGATTCATATTCAGCCTATTTTGCTGCTATTACAAAGCATTATATTCCCTTTCTTTTTCCTGGAAATAACAATGAAACTTTTCTGCACCTCTTCTAGGTTGGTGTTAAAACTTTTAATAATAGTCTGAGGCTGAATAAAAGTTTGACTATGGTTTCCCTCAACAGGATGAAGACTTCCAGGAGATGGAAGAAGCGGCTCGGAAGATCGAGTCCCAGTACTCGCAGTTCTTCGATCATGTGATCGTGAACGATGAGCTGCAGGATTCCTGCGTGCAGCTGCTGATGGCGGTGAGGAAGGCACAAGACGAGCCTCAATGGGTTCCTGCCAACTGGATACGACCCACTGCTGAATCATGAGAGAAGCAAATGATACGACAACAAAACGTGGAAGCAAATTTTGGGATTTTTATGATTTTTTTTTTTTTTTAATTGTATACATAAAAATTCCTGACATTGAAAATAAACAATTGGATGTTTCAGGGAAGTAACGTGAAAAATATAAAAACTTTGAATTGTATGTTTGTTGAAAGCTTGATCTAGTTCTTAAGTCTCTTTAAATCCCTGAAGATAAGAAGGAGCTGGACTCAAGCCCAAAGAAATCCCTGAAACTGTGTCAGGTTCTGTTGCAGTGTTTTGGTTTGTTTTTTCTCTGTTCTTTGTTTTCTGTTCCTCTGAATTAGACAGTTTATTTTGATTTGCTGTTTGAGCTACATTGTTTAAATTAGAACAACATAGTTTTCTGCTCACAGTACCCTACTCCAAATGATTTTTTTTTAAACAAAACACATTAAATTCCTACAGACGTGTGTTACATTCATTCAAAAAATAAATAAACAAATAAAAAATAAAATGACTCACTTAATGCCAAAAAAAAAAGAAAGAATATCTGGATTACTAAAGGATTAAAAAGCTGTTTGGCAAACTCTTGCAAACTTGTCTTTTTTTTTATTACATGAACAAATCAGAATCAGAATCAAAATCAGAAATACTTTATTAATCCCTTTGCAGGGAAATTCATGAATCAAGAAGCAAATTGTTGTGGAAGCTAATGTCACTTAAGTAATGCCATTTTTATATTTTAAAACAACTGGCTTTAATAGTAATTTAAATAATCTTGAGCATGATTAGTGTGTTTTGCTTCTTACCGTGACCGGAAACTTTGGGTGCTCCTCTTAATTACTTCCGGGTAGGCAGCGCTCCGCTCTTGGGAGTGTAAACAAAACAAAAATGGCGTCGTATTCGATTTTAAACGGTCGTTTCCGATAAATTATACGTATGTGCTTTGGATGATGAATTTTAATTAATAGTCAATGACGATTTTTTTTTTATTTAAATGTAAGAAAATGGACCCGGGAGGCTCAAAGGTAGGTTTTTCTTTTCATTTCTTCTTCTTTAAATAACGGTTTCTTCACTTTAAATAGCTGTTTCCAAACTGTCCTCGTATTATTGAACTGAACATTAAAGTACAGTGTAACATGAATGCTTGAAGTTTGAAGTCTTCGACGTCTTAATGATTAGAGGTAAACATTTTAATAACCCTTTGATGTTTTTATTTTTTCTGTTCATTTTCAGAATCTGAGGATCAGGGAGCTGCCGCCTCTTCCACAGGTCAGTAAATCAAATCCACTTGACGTTGAAATTTGAAGTAGGAAAACAAATAAATATGTTTCGGTCATAATCAAACGCAGAATTACTGTGTGAAGTATTTAGCATGTTAAAGTTCATTACAGTACATTTATAACATTTCTAAACATAACATAACATAACATCATAAAGAAAACCATTACTTCAACTTATTGCTGCTAAATGTGGTCTACAAGCTAACAATCTTGATCCATTTTATTCAGATTATATTCATTTTATTCACCGATAGACAAACTGAACGCAAAAATTCAGTATATAAAACTTAGCGTGATGGGAGCAATTAATACAATGTTTGACAACTTTAAATTAAAGCTTTTAAAAATCTGTAAAATGCGTAATTTGCCTAGTAATTTTACAGCCTGGAAAGGTACATGTGCTACAGTTTCATTATAGGCAGTCACATTTTAAAAGTATTTAATAAAACCGAATATCCTAATAGGATTAAGCATGTCTAATGGCACTTTAAACTTAAGAAAAGTAAAATAAAAAATAATCCTAAACCACATAATTCCTGCAGTATGTATGTAATCCAAACATATATGACTCTTAAGATGACTTGGGCATGTGACTATAGTAACAAAAAGCCACTGTATCCTCCTCAAAAGATGATGTTTCTCTGGCACTAACACCAACACTGCTGCTACTCCAAGTCTTTAAAAAAGGTCTGAGTTGTCCGACCTCTGGCCTGAATAATCCTCAATCCTGGCAGATTTAGCTGAGGATTTAGCAGTCAGAGAGTCATGTGTCGCTTCTCCTCAGTCTGACTCCAGTCTTGGGTGAAATGGCCAGAAAAACAACGGTAAGATTTTTATTATCTGCTCTGTTTGATGCAGTTGTCTCACAGCTGAAAATCTTTGGATTGTCTGAATAAAAACACAAACCAGCTCAGGTGTTATTTAAGTGTGCGTGACTTAAAAAGCCTCAGCAGGGTCATTAATGTTTATTTTTGTCCATATTTTTCTTTCTTTATTCTTGACTTACTATCACAGAAGCAAGAAAAAATAATATTAATGTATTGAATCTGTAGTTGATGGGACCAAACTCGTCAACAGACTTCTTTTAATAGCTGCTGAATATCTGCTGGGTTAGATTGTTCTGCTTGTAAGTGACCAGGAAGTCATCTTAGAAGATTTTGTACAAAAATTCACAGAAATATTTATTTAGAAAAAGGTTCAAAATGAGTAAAAAGTTCCAGAGATCTAACATATTATAAATTTTAATTAAGTGATATACCCGTGTAGATTTTTGATTTTGCTTCAGTCTTTTTCAGCAAAGAATTAGACTCTTTCATTATTTACAGCTTATTTTTTCAGTTGCAACAGCTAACTAGCTGCTTAAATTATCATCAGATTCACATTTTTTTCCCCAGCAAGTAGCAACAAAACATTATATAAAATAAAAAATTTAAGGCCTTATTGTTTCTGCTAGTGTAATAATGACAGAGCTAATGTGATGTTAAAAATGAGCATTTATAGGACAATAAAACATCTTAAAATCCTGTTAAAAAAATGTGTGTTGCTGCTGCTGGAAAGTTTGAATTTAGGATTCAATATTCTTTACTGTCATGTATCATGTAGCACCGATGGTGTCAGCTCAACTTTGCATAATAAATATGTAAGGAGACAGTAAGAAAGGTAATAAAAGGTTAAATGTTTACAGTAAAATATATTTTTTAAAAGAGTTAAAGTGATGAGAAAGTTTGGGGGTGACGTCAGCTGTTTAGAAGCCTGTTGGTTTCTTGGTAGAAACCGTCTGAACCTGCTGGTTCAGGTGTGGATGCTCCTGAACTGTCTGCCAGATGGAAGGAGCATGTACGAGCTGCATGATATTAGGAAAATATGCGACAACACTGTTGAAAGTTGCACTGACAATGAATACGTTTGGATGCTGCTTTGATGTCTTTGATAGAGATGAATGTGGACCCACAGCAAATAGATATAAACAGCTCATTTTAAGATAATAAAAGCACAAGTTATTTAAGTGCTATATAAAGTAGAAACAATTTTTAATGATATATAAATCTTTTCTGTCATTGACTTATGATTTTGTTACACTCTGCATAACTTCTGTTTGACTCATGGTGATAGTGTTAGCTAAAACACTATATTAGCATTGTTTGAGCTAACACTATATGTTAGGAACTCTTTGTATAGCTATTACTGTAGATGGCACCAGAGATTTGCTGTGTTTCCCCCAAGCGGCAACCTCGGTTGATAAAATGTGAAGCCTATGTGGAAGTGCAAAAAAATTGCAGTTCCTCCCTCATCCGCTAGGGGCTGGCTCCAAAACAGAGCAAATCCCCATAGACTCCCATGTTAAAAATACCAACTTCACAGTAGAAATAAACATGTTTAAAGCCTGGTACAAAAATCTATTTTAGGATTAATAGGTCAAATTTTCCTTCATGACAACTGTGAGGGGGGGTCAATTATTTTATAACTCATCCGTTTGGATCTTATTTAATCTTGAAAGTCAGCAGAATTAGGGGCGTGTCCTTTTGATTGACATGTATCCAATAGAAGGGAGAGTGTAGCACAAACGCGGTTTTAGCCGGCTAACAGTGCGCCTTAGCTTTAGCCCGCCTTCATTGGCTTATTAGCTCACGTTAGATTCGAGTTGGTTCAGTTAGCTCTTAGCTACAGGCAGCTCGGAGTTTGAGAGACGTCAATCATCCACCCCCACGCTCACAGTCCCCCTCTCAGCTACTTTGCCCATTTTTGTATTTTCCGGGAGAGACGGCAGGCGTGACGCTGCCAAGATGGCGATGATAGGAACCGCCCAACGGAGGCTCCATCCGTCGTTTATATACAGTCTATGGTTTCCCCTGGTGGTTGCCACAAGTATTCAGCATGTTTAGCAGACTTACCTGTGTTTGTACTGTGCCATCTCTCTCTCTCTCTCTCTCTCTCTCTCTCTCTCTCTCTCTCTCTTTTAACACAAATAGTTCCAAATAGCTGACATACTTTTTCTTTTAGCAACAAGTTCTTCTGCAACTATTTTCAGCGCCCCTAACCCTTTAACCAATGCTCTCTTCATGTGCCATTCAACATAGAGCATCCATGACAGTAAGAGTCCATTTAATTAGTCATTGGCACACACAGAGCATTAATGCACAGCAGCATTTGAAACATCATGTCACTTCCTTAGAACAAGCAAATATAAGCCCTATTATTTGCGTGTCTTCAACCCTGGGGTGCCCCAGTGTTCAGAGTCCATGTGGAGGAAGTGACATTGCCAGTCTTCGCAGGGTTTTCTGTTATATCCAGGTCCAGGTGAGAGAGGCTAGTGTGGTGTACCAATGCCACTGCAACATCTGTGGATTGTGTTTTGTGTAGCAGGCAGGGATAATGTGATCACGATGGGACAATAGTCCCAACACGTCAGCACATGTTTTGGGAATCTTACCAGGAATGTTGTCTGAGGAGCATTACTAACATTCATCTTTTTAAAGTTTTTTTTCCACAAATCTGTTATTTCAGTGTGTAATGGAAGAAAATGACTTTGTTTCTTTGTGTGTCCTCAGCGAGGGCAGAGAGCGCTTCCCACCATGTCCAGGTAGGAGATCATTTTATTTTTACCACCACCTGTGACAAAAAGCCAAGCACCTAAACTAAACTTTTCTCCTTTTTTGTTCTTCTTTTGTGATTTTTCTTCACTCCTACAGTCAAGACACAACAGGTGAGTCAGTTTGTTTTTTTTCCTCTACTTGACTCATTTAGCTAACATTTATCTTTTTGCCCAGAGGACGTTCCAGCACCTAAACGTAAGAAGAAGAGGGTGAAAAAGGAGATAAATGGAGCTGATGATTTGGATGGTAAGAAAACAAACATGGGAAAAAAATTTATTGACTTAAAATCAACTTACTGAGGGTATGAGCCATGATTTCATGTCAAATATTGACACGATGATCAACATCATAACTTTTAAAATCAAACGAGTGATATGGGTCACAATAATTCCCCTTATTCTGTGTTTTCTCCTCAGATCAGGGAATGGAGATGGCAGGCGCTGGCAGCCGAAGAGCGTCTGAGGTCGGAGAGCAGCTGACCCTTGAGACATCAACAGATGCGCTGCCGCAGAGGAGGAAGAAGAAGAAGAAAAGTGCCACTATAGGTGAAATTAGTTTGCATTGCATCCTGAGCAGCCAAAAGGCTCGTTGTTGTTTTTAAGCAAATTTAAATTCAGCCTGTGTCCGGTTTTAAGATCTCGATGACGACCAAGCTGACCTTGTGAACGGAGAAACCGGAGATCATACCACCGATGGAGAAGAGGTGGTCCGAAAGCCCAGAAAGAAAAAGTAAGAAATGCTAAGAATTATTTCGTCACCAGCTGGTTTGTTGTCAGACGTTTTATCTAAAACTGGGAAGCATCTCATATTTCCTGTAATTTTTTTTCTGCTCTCAGGAAGTCAAAAGTGGCTGAATCGCAGCTTCCTGGCGAGTTGGACGTAGAAGAGGACGACATTATCACCGAATCCTCGTCTCCGATCCCGCAGCATTCCCTGTTCTCAGCGCCGCAGGGTCAGAGCCAGCCGGTCGGGAAGGTTTTTGTGGAGAGGAACAGTGAGTAACAGAGGACGAAGATGGAAATCCGGCTTTTAAATTATTATTTGAACTGTTACACGTGTTCACCCGCAGAGCGATTCCAGGCTTCGGAGCGTTCAGACTGGAGGAAGACCAGCGACCAGATGGACAACATGACAGACTTCCAGCACATGCAGCCTCTGTGGACAACCAGAGACGTCTCCATCAGAGTGCACGAAGGCTTCAGGTGAAAAAAAGTCTCTTTTATAATTAAATAACAATCCTGTATGTTATCCCTCATGTCCCTCCTGTGTCTGATTCAGGGTTTTCGGTTTGTACTGTCATGGCTTCCTGGCCGGCTACGCTGTGTGGAACGTGGTGGTGGTGTACATGCTCGCCGGGCAGCACCTCACTGCTCTGTCCAACCTACTGGAGCAGTACCACAGCCTGGCATACCCCTCCCAGTCTCTGCTCTACATGCTGCTGGCCATCAGCACTGTAGCCGCCTTCGACAGGTACAATTTAACCTTTAATGAGGCAGCAAACGGTAAATAAAATCAACGGGGAAACCTTCAAATTTGAGGTATAATTAACAGAAATCAACAAGCATTCTAATCAGCAGATAAGACATAAAACAAGGTATGATCATTTCTAGTGCATAATCTAAAGGATCTGGAGAATAACTGGGTTATGCCAATCAGATCGTTGGTTAAATTCCCAGCTTCCCCAGTGCAGGTGCCAAAGTTTCCTTGGGCAAGACTCACAGCCCTACTTGTTGTTTTAAGTGTATGTGAAAAGATTTATGTGGTTTGTTTTGTAAAAACACTGAGCAGCTAACAAAATTAAAAACCAGTTTATCCACTGATAATCTTTGTATGCACGGGACGCAGCCGAAAATCAATATTAGATGCCCTCAGGCAGCAGTTCATTAAAAAAAAGCAGATTCTTTCTGGGAAATAACTGCATGGGCTCAGAAACCCTCCCAGGAATCTGTGAAATCCAGGTTAAAGCTCTATCGTGCTAAAAAAGAAGCCATATGTGATCAGGATCCAGAAATAACGTCTTCAATGGACCAAAGCTCATACACAGGTCCGGCAGCTGGTAAATTTGCCTTTAGGTTTTGTTTCACAATAAAGAATAAATATAATTTCATACAGACTCAGCTACAGCCATATTGATGATAGAAAAGATGGAGTTTGCTCTTTATTTGGTTTTCCTGTTGTTTTGTTAGAGTGAATCTGGCCAAAGGCTCTATGGCTCTGCGGGAGTTCATTACGCTGGATCCAGTGGCTCTTGCATCGTTTTGTGAGTCCACACTGTTCATACACAGATTATTTAAGACTGTTGAATCTGTTTGGCTTATTCCGACATTCTTTGCAGTGTATTTCTCAGCTTTAGTCCTTTCTCTGAGTCAGCAGATGACCAGTGATCGAATCAACCTCTACCCGTCCTTCAACACAACTTTATGGTGAGTTCAGTGCAGTCATACGTCGTCGTGTCATCTTAAAACCTGAATTTGAGTCCTAAACGTAGTATTTTTTCCTCCTTTAGGCCTCCAGGGTCGGAGCACCAGATTCTCCACCCGTGGGTGACCATCAATCTCGTGGTGGCTCTGCTGGTGGGCCTGGCGTGGTTTTTTATCGCCAGCAGACCTGAGACAGACTACACTGAAAGTATGAGAGAAGAATCAGTGCTGCTGACTTCACCTAATACTCCAAATCCACCTTAAAATGCCAAGTTTTATTATCTTTTGCTTCCCCCTTAGGCTATCTGATGGCCATGGAAATCGAGCCTCCGAAGCCTGAGGAAAAATCAGAAATAACAGCTTGAGAAAAAGAAGTTGCTGAACGCCTGCTTTGAGGATTTCTTTGCAGCTTTGTTGATGTCTTGCACATATGTGGCTGTGAATGTGTCATAGATTATTTTTGTATTTTCTAAATGTCTCTAAAATCTCTTTTTTTTAAAATAAAGGGGTTTAACTAAAATAGTAAATTTTTTTGCATTTAATGGAATGAGATGTTTATGTATAGAATCAATTAGAACATTTACTTTTTAATACTTTTTAAAGCGGATTATTGGTGGAAAATGTCCCTACTTAATAGCCATGTTGTAAAAATACTCAGTTACAGATTATAATAAATATTAAATACTCAACCCTGCTTTTAAACTATTAGTAAGTGCAAGAATATTTGCAACCTAGATACAAATTAAAAACAGGATAACAAAACCAAAGGAATATACAAACATTGTCCGTATGTTTTTCTTTATTCTTTTATAAAAGCTGTTTTACACTGAGAAGAGTTGTCAAGTTTTTTATGGATGTAAACCACATACTCAACTCTGCTCCTCATCCCACAAAGGCATCTTCCTGACAAACGTAGCACCATTTAAAAGGGAAATAAACAGTCTTTCCAACAATGTAAGATTATTATAGCCAAAAAGCATTGTTACAACAGAAATAATCCACCAAACACAAATCTCCTTATTTTTGTGCTAAGTTTGTAAATTTAGGCGACCTGCACATAATACAAATCAGTATTAACTGGGTGCACGCAGCTGCAGGATAAGTGAAATAAATTAAAATTTTTGGGTCACATTACAAGTAAAAAAACCACTTGATATAAAATAAAATCACTTTGGATGTATTTTGATGAGAAAAAATATTTTAATTAACCTCAAAAGCAGTTGAAGTGTTAGTCGCAGGAGCATCAACCAACAACATTCAAATGGTGTAATTTGATTGCAAAATAAGTTTTAAGTGGCAGATGTAAAGACTATAAACAGCTATTTAAACGCAAAGGACTGAACCATAAAAAATATTTTAATGAGAAAATAAAAGCTGAAGCTCAGACATTGATGATTTCTGAGTTCTGTTAGTTTTGTCTGGGTTCGATTGCCCAGGCTGGGCAGTCGAACACAGATAATGTCGACGTGGTAGCAGAACTGTAATAAAATTTGATGGGAATCTTCAGTTTTACATGAGGAGTTGTTAGCAGCGCAGTCATGCTGGACTTTGCCATATTCGCTGTCACGTTTGTCATAATTTTAGTCGGTGCTGTTCTCTATTTGTACCCGGTAGGTTTAAAGTTAATTAGCTACATTAGCAAGCTGTAATGTCGTGGTACTATCATGCATGTTTCAATGTGAAAAACAAACGATTTAATGTTTCCTCTCTTATACCTACTCTGGAACATCCTATCTTAGTATTATTTTCAAATGTACACTATATTTAGGAACTTATTCCATCTTCGGCATTAACTTTAATCAGCTGTCAGCAACCAAAATGGATAAACACAACTTTAAAAAGTTACCGTAAATTTTAACATCCAAACGAGCTGCTTACAGGTATTTAATATATAGTCTGATTTTTAGCTAAAGTTACATTTAATTGGGTCATTAGGTTCATGCAAGCTCCTTAAAGAAAAGGTAGTAACTAAATTATAACATTTCCAGTGGCTTAGTCAGCTTTCCATAGATGTATTTGTTATAAAAAATAACTTTTTACTCGTTTCAGTCATCCAGAAGGGCCTCTGGCATCCCGGGTCTCTACCCCACAGATGAAAAGTAAGTTATCTTATTTTACTTTGTTGTAGCAGTTTGTTTTAACTTTCATGCATTAATGAGGTCTGAAGAATTTTATACAGCCTCCCAAAGAGTGCAATGATAATTTAAACAAGCAGAAAGTCTAATACTCTAATATTCACATTAAAATGCCAGAACACATGTTCAGAAACGTGTGCATCATCAGATGTTGTATTTTGCTACTTCCTCAGAGATGGAAACCTGCAGGATATCATCAACAGAGGCAGTCTTCATGAGTTCCTGGTCAGTTTGCATCAGGAGTTTGGCTCTGTGGCTTCGTTCTGGTTTGGTGGTCGGCCGGTGGTCAGCCTGGGCTCTGTAAATCAGTTACGGCAGCACATTAACCCAAACCACACCAGTAAGGGCACCAGTCATGATGTGGTAATTGTTATAGGAAGAGTCTTGTTTATGTTATCGAAAACAAGCAACCTTCCTGCTTCTTTCCTCGGCTTACAGCTGACTCTTTTGAGACGATGCTGAAGTCGCTGCTAGGCTACCAGTCTGGGATGGGAGGCGGGTCCAACGAGTCTGTGATAAGGAAGAAGCTGTATGAGACTGCCATCAACAACACCCTGAAGAACAACTTTCCTCTCATACTCAAGGTTTTCACCACATGTATTCACTACTGCTAAATGTTAGTAATCCCATGTTGCAAGCTGACTAAGATTTTGTTGTCCAGGTTGCAGATGAGCTGGTGGGAAAATGGAAGTCGTTCCCAGAGGCTCAACATATCCCGCTGTGTGCCCACCTGCTCGGTCTGGCCCTGAAGACCGTAACCCAGCTGGCTCTGGGTGAGCGCTTCAAAGACGACGCAGAGGTCATTTCCTTCCGCAAAAACCACGACGCGGTGAGATTTTGGTTTGGGTTCTTTTTGCCGGTACATTTACTCATCGAAACGTGTTCCTCTGCATGTTGTAGTTTCCTGATAAGCCATGTCTCTGATGCCTCCAGATCTGGTCAGAAATCGGGAAAGGCTACATGGACGGCTCCCTGGAGAAGAGCTCCAGTAGAAAAGGACATTATGAGAATGGTAAGTAGGGTTTTGTGAGCTTTTTTGTCCTTGTGTTTATTTATCCTTCTCACACCTGGTGTGTTGACATGCTGGCTGCTTTTGTGGAGAAACAGAACGGAAAGTTGGCAGATCCTCAGCTGTTTTCTTGAGTTAAACCTATTGAGAAACAGGAGACAGCACATGCAAGCGGTCTTTGTATTGAGGGATTGACACAGATTTTTTTTTTTTTGTTGTGTGAAGGATTGAAAAGCCGAGTGAGGACTTTAAATGCATTTGTTTAACCTGCAGTCCCAGCATGTGTTATACAGACATATGTCCCTGCAAGAAATGTAAAAAAAATTGCAGAGGGGAAAAAAAAGAAAACCAAATACTAAAAGAAGCTTCTCAGAAAACCAATGTGCTTTATATGCAGAAGTCTAAGGTAAAACAGTTAGTATCTGAAGTCTTCTTATCTTTACTCATGCATGTTGAACCAAACATAGATGAGGCATTTCTTCCTCTCTGATAGCTTTGCAGAATTGCGAATGCTGCATATGACCACACTAAGTGTAACACAAGAGGTAATATTCTAAATATTCTTGTTATTTATTACTATTTGTGTGTTTATTATTATTTTTTTATTACTTGGTCTGGCTGCTGTGTTGTGCCGAACAAATTTGCTTTGCCAAGGGGAGTTTTTTGGGTATAAGGCTCCTCTTGATAATCTCACTTTTTATTTTATTATTTATTAAATATATTTTATCTTATTTATTTGTGATCTTGCTGGACCTGAGTGGAGGGGACAGAATTAAAAAGGAAAGTAGAAAAAAGCTAAAGGAGACAAAGATACAACAGATAGAAGCAACAACCCTTCAATCCAACCTAACGCCAGACAACCAGCTGCTACACCTGTACAGAAACACAACAGAGAATTTCCTACAGCTTTTACAGGTCAACTAAGCTGACAATCATCAGGAGTTTGTAAAATAAAAAATAATAATAACCAAGACGGCAACAACAAGATGTATCACGACAACCAAACTGTCAGTGTATAAACCCACTGCACAACTCAGTGACTGTCAACATGCAAAAACTGAGGAAATTGTTCATTTTCTGAGGTGGCAAAAACTAATACAAAGCCTTTTCTGGCCTGGTTATTTCATATTTCGGGACTGGACAGTGTCTGTGTCTTAATATTTCTTCCGTTTGTTGTATAGATTTTCATACGTCCTCATCCAGCTGTTTCCTACCACTACCTATTCAACTTTGTTGAATTTTTCACATCAGTGGAGAAATGGGAACGTCAACTTTTCTGCTTCCTGCTTTTCCACATTAACCCCACCCACTTTAAATTGTTGACCAATCACACAATAGTTGTCGAACGCCACATGAGGAAAAAGTCCTGCTTGGTGATGTGTGAACAGGCCGTGAGAGCTCCCAAACAGGGCCGAGAGAGAAAAATAATTTCACTCTTTTCTCGCAGCATTGGGAGAAAAAACAAATGTTTCCATTCTTGAGTATGTCCTGGTTTAAGGCTGCAAACTCAAGATGTTATGTGAAAGTGACTGGTAGTTCAGGTGTGATAAACATGGAGTCTATTTCTTTTTATTGAACCTTGGACTTAGAAGTCGTCTCACGGATGATTCTTTTCACAAAAGTTTGTGTCTTTGTCATTTTCTAATTCAGAACGTTTATTTGATATTGTTTGTGGGATTTAGGGACATCTAGTGGCAATGTTGCAAATTGCAGCCAACTGAAGACCGACTGCCTTTAAAGCATCGACGTTTACTTGATTTTATTATCATTCATCATTTTTCATCGTACGGAAAGTACTATACCAATGTACCAACATAAGCAGCATAACAGTCAGAAATAACAATATTATAATAATTATTAGTATTATTGCACAGTGTGTTGATTTAGAGTCTGCAGAAACTACGATTATCACTAAAAAGGCAAATGCTGAGTCCCGCCATGAGTCAAAGTGTCTCCCTATAGAACCACTTGGACACCATGTAAAGTTTGGAGCCTTAAATCTGTTTAATGAAACATTTCCTCCAAATATAGACCCCATGTGCTGATGTTCTGGTTTATGAAAAGCACCAGAAACTATTTAAGTTACTAACTTTGCTGCGAGGAAGAATATCCTGGATCTCCCTCTAGCTAAAAAATTTTGGCACAGGCTTGTGATAGACTAGATTCAAGATTTGATGCTAATGCTGAAACATGTTGGTCAGTGCAAGGTTTCCACTGACTGCTATAGGTCATTTATTTTGGAAATTATTTATATTGAAACTTTTTTTTTCTTGTTTATATGTTTGTTTCATATTTTTGTTTTAGTAAGAGCGGGAAATAAACAAAACAAAAAATATATATAAAATCTCTCTTTCTCTTTGATCAGCCTTGTCGGAGATGGAGTCTTTGCTGCGGTCGGTGGCGAAGGAGAGAAAAGCCCAGAGGAAGCAGGGGGTGTTTGTAGACGCTCTTCATCAGTCCAGCCTCACAGATCAACAGGTGGACTCAAGTTCTGCTCTAAAACCTTAAAAACGGTTACAAGTTGTCCTGATATGAATGTTATCGTTTCAGATCATGGAGGACTGCATGGTTTTCACTTTGGCTGGATGTGTCATCACTGCAAACTGTAAGTGAGCTGCTTTCAAACAGTTCACTTCACCAATCGATGGTTTTAGTTCTGGTGTTAAATTATTTCAGTTTGAGAAGTTTTTTTTTCTTTTGAATGCCTAAACATGAGATGCTAAATGTGTGTTGGCAGTGTGTATTTGGGCACTTCACTTCCTCTCTACCTCAGAGGAAGTCCAGGACAATTTGTACCAGGAGCTGGAGGAGGTTTTGGGCTCTGATCCAGTTACCCTGGATAAGATTCCTCAGCTCAGGTAAGACCCGACATCACGTCAGATCCAGCAAATGTGAAATCTCAAACCAATAAAAACCTGACGATTGTTGCCGTTTGAAGGAGCAGAAAACACAATGCTCCTCTAAATTCTGGTTGGCATGTTCAGTGGTTTTGATTGTATTTTTGTCTATGGTAAGATACTGCCAGCAGGTCCTAAACGAGACGGTGAGGACCGCCAAGCTGACCCCTGTCGCTGCTCGGCTTCAGGAAGTGGAGGGAAAAGTCGATCAACACGTCATTCCCAAAGAGGTACCCAGTTCTGGATTTTTGCATTTCTTTGTGGATTAAAGTGTTTAAAGTGGCTATAAATGGCTTAAAACTGAGGAAAAACCTGTAGTGATGTTGCATATCTTCATGTTTCAGACTTTGGTGATCTACGCCTTGGGAGTGGTTTTGCAAGACGCTGAGACCTGGAGCGTCCCATACAGGTTTACCCGCCACATATTTTACCATTGAAATGATCTACTTTTAGAATGACTGCACATCTCTGAACCCCATGAGAAGAATTTATAAGGAAATTGGCTTCACTGGCTTTTCATCTGTTAGGTTTGATCCAGATCGATTTAAGGAGGAACCTGCCAGGAAGAGCTTCTGCCTGCTCGGCTTCTCAGGGAATCAGACATGCCCGGAGCTCAGGTAAAATCTGTTTGTTTTAAGTACAGAAAAAATAAACTTTAAATGATTGTTAGCGGACCTGTTGGATCACTTTTGGTTTGGTTTCTGTCAGGTTTGCCTACACCGCAGCTACGGTCCTGCTCAGCACGTTGGTGCGTCGACTGAAGCTTCACCAGCTGACGGGACAAGTGGCGGAGGTCCGATCTGAGTTGGTGTCCACACCAAAAGAGGAAACCTGGATTACAGTCAGCAGCAGAAGCTGAAACTATTTAGTAAAACCCTGCAGATGGAGAGGAGATATCAGATGCCCTTATGCAGAAAAGCAACAAATTTAACATCAGTATTGAGAACTGGCAGCAAAGTAATAAAACACTGGTGTGTGTGCAGGTCAGATTTGGACTTGTAGACTCCCATCTGTGCTGTCATTTCCATAACGACTGCTTGAGTCAGTTCCTGCTTGTTGTGACTTGTTTAAAAGAGCCACACAGCATCATGTCATTTCATTCATTTTTTAAAAACGACGTCTTGTTTATTAAATAGAAAAAAATGAGTTTGTGTAATTTTTTTTCTTTATTTTTGCTTCTTTTGCTAGTTTACCTTAACAAGGTGTCTGTATTTTCTTAAAAATGCCTTATAGGATCTAAATGTTAATTGTAAAAGGATATTTGAAGATAACTGAGGACCTTTAAAGAATCGTAAAGAAAACTGTCCTTAGGTGCAGATATATATTTAGATAGATGTTTCATACAAATACAGTTCCTTTAATTGCTTAACTGATTTGGTTTTACAGCTAAGGTATTCAAAATAAGATTTTTTTTTCCTCTAAAGTTTTGGACAGGGAATAAAATTTAATTACAAGCTTTTTATCACGATAATTTCAATTAAAATATTGAACTGGAAACTAATATTTTGCGAGCCACGTGGGGATTGAGCAGTGGGGAGTGGACTTAAATGCATTTGTTTTAACAATGATTCATGGTGGGAAGCCCTGCTGCTGGGAGAACCCTGCAGTACTGCACGCGGCCGCGGCGGCGCTAGCGAGCCTACACACCTCTCCGCTAAAGATGTGAAAATGGCGGAGCTGCAAATGCTTCTAGAAGAGGAGATTCCAGCAGGACGAAGCGCACTATTAGACAGTTTTACCAATTTGGAAAGAGTCGCGGAGTACTGTGAGAGCAATTATGTCCAGGTAGGCTGCTATAAGCGTGGAGGGGAGGGCAGTGTCGTGTTTTCTTATTCTTTTAATGTTTGTTTTCCTGGACGGCATCACTAGCGAAACTACGGTGGGGCGAGCTGATGCTAGGCTAGCTGATTCGGTGCAGCTAGCTTCTAGTAAAACGAAAAAAGCACGCTGCCAAGCCATTTCATTTAATTAAATAAAATGCAACAACAACATGCCGCCTTCATCTTGACATTAATTTCAAAATACACAATCGTTGCTGTTTGGATTACATTTCCTAATAAATAACCATGTGTGAGACTTGTACATCAATAGAAGGCTATGTGTCAGCTGGTTAGCTTGTTAGCCAGACGCACCGTCCAAATAGCCAAACGGGCATCGTAAAAATCAATTCCTGTGACCTGCGATGTGTGCGGGATCAATTACTGTCGCTGCAGCAAGAAGCCGACCATACACCGGCCGATGGTGGGGGGATATTTAACCAGACGTATCTGCGATGAGCTGCGGTTGATTGCAAATAAACCGCCGTGACCACACGATAAACACCTCTGATTTATGATGCTGGACCAACACTCGCGCGTAGTCTTGCAGCAACATAAAACACGCATTATTTTTATTTTTTACGAAGCACATCTTACAGGCTTAAAGAAATGCATCGATATCCAGGTAGCTCAGTGTTTAATTTCTATCAACATTTTCCAAGTTTGCCGTTCATTTGCATAGTATCGTTGCTAACGTGTGTGTAGTTTGAGTGCCATAAACTGTAGTGGGAGATTTTCATATTCGGCTATCTTGGTTACACTTGCTCAGTCATCCTGGGCCTGCTTGCTTTGATAGGCGAGATATTCTGCACTAAGGTGTTTGTGGGAAAACGACTTGACAAGGTGTGATACTTGAATCTTGACATCCATGATTAACAGGGCTGATCAGGTCTGACAGGTTGGAGGAGGAGGGGTGGGCCTTGGATGTTAGCAGCTTGCTATCTGCCCTGTTTGCTTCTCACCCTGCACTGGTTTCCCAGCTGCTGTCAGATGGGTGTTATCACTTATGGATCATTTGGACATGAGTTTAAGTCAGGCTTATGTCTCTGTTACTAAAATGCCAGGCTTCTAGTAACGTTCATGCAGGAATTCACACTTGTTGAACTTGTAAGGTGCATTTCTAAGTAAAGCGTCATGGCTGCACTTCCTTAATTTGATTGGCTGTAATCCAGATGCCACAGGTGAGACCAACATGTCAACCAAATGCCTGCTGCAGGTATTTGAGTGATGCCAGGAGCTGTTTTGTACTTAAGAGTTGCAGATCTACTTCTAAAGCTGCTCAACTTCTGTCAGCAACCACCTGAAGAGTAAAGCTGGCTTGCTCCAAAAAAGATGTGGGAGGAGTGGAAGCATTTGTTGAGCTATGGCTGCTTGTTTCATTGCCCTTTGACTGTAACTGTATTCTTGCGCTTGCTGTAGGAGGAGGAATTCTTATTTGTGTTTGCTGAAATCAGACGATTTTAGATATTTTCCAGGGACAGCTTGCATATGATCTGGGTCAATATTTACCAGATTTTTATTGTGTCCAATTTCAGTTTACTTGTGTTAATGCACATTGCTCAAATTTAAATAAAAGATTTTGCTCTCTTCACTCATTAAAGGAACTTAATAGAAGGAAACTGCCTGAAAGAAAATGAGTGTTTTATTCATCAGGCTTTTCCTTAGCTGGGTTTATGGTTCACATTTAGAATATGCAGATAGAAAAAAGTAAATTAAACTTAATGTGCAAAAAGAAGTTCATATGTTTCTTTGAAATAAGTTTAGCTCGTTTGAAAGAAGACATGATGCAAATTAGGGGAAATGGTTGCGAATCTTCAAATCCCATTTGAATTAGCAAAGGTTAAAATTTTCCCAGAGATGAAAATAAATGCTAAAGAAGGTCTTTCGCTGTTTTTTTTTTTTTTCTTGTAGATGTCCATCATAGGTGTTTTTTCTTACTCGAGGTTTTATTTCCACTCAGGAAAACTACTACTGCTAAATTACAGCCTGTGATTCACATTTAACTTGAGTAGATTTTCACTATCACTTCAGATTTGCTTGATTACGCATAAATCAGGTCGGGAAATTAGCTCGCCTTTCAATGCTAAAGCCACTGCTCTTCTATAATCTAATAATTTGTGTCCTAGATTTTTACAAAGAACCACCAACTATTCATTTGAAACATGAATGAACACAGGAGCATATGTCTGTTTGCTTTCTGGGCTTTCCTGCATGTGCCACCACCGCAGATGAGATCATTAAAAGGACATTAGCTGTTATCAACAGAAACGTTATCCGTTTCACACGGATTTCCAAATAAGTCAATGACAATTAATATTCAGCCACAATTATCTTTAATAATTACAATTATATGATTATTTTGAAAACAGACAAAGATTACATTAACCTGGAGAAGGCGATTTGTTGTTAGCAGTAAAAATGTAAATTCAGATGCACAAATACGTCATTATTTAATGATGAGTTTTTTAAAATATATTCTCATTAATAAACGAAACTGGAGAATATATTGTGGAAACAAAGTAAGTTTGTATCTTTGGTTTTGCTTTCTGTGTCACTGTTTAATCAATGCATCTTGCCTAATAAAATGTGCTTGCTTCATTTATGATTAATTTATATTAGCAGCTTAGAAGTGCAGCAATATGGCAAAAAATTTAACATAAAATATTTTCATTTAAATTTAAGGCCATTTAACAAAAGCTCTTTGTGTTCGTATTAAATACAAACCAGGAAAAAAGGACTTAGTTTATTTAATGAAAACCGTGTCAGAGCCTTGAATGAAACTGAGATTTTTCCACTTGGTTGCATCCATTTATTTTTCTGTGTGACTGCAGTTCAGCGTTTATCAGCTCACGTACGAGGACCTGAATGCAGTAACATCTATTTCCTGTCGCTGTTGTTCGAAGCACACTTAGAAGCCGACAGTGTAGCACAGAAACCCATAACCATATATTCTGCCCTCTTGTCCTGCTGTTTACCACATAAACCTGCGGCGCTGCATCCTCCACGCCTCATCATTTCATTTGTTTTCAGGCTGTTTCTAATTAGAAGGATGTCATTAAGTTATTGCTTATTAATGTAACTTGCATCGGCTACTCCTGGTTGAAACACAAACCTCCTGCTTGTAGATTCAGTGTGCTTACCGACCCCAGCATCAGCCATGGTTTTTGAACAGATGGACGCAGTAAAAGGAAAGAAATGTGCTGTAAAATGCCAGGTTTATGTTTGAGGGAATGCAAGGAAATTTCTTGGAAATGTGTGGATTTTAATCTCATCTTGAAGTTGAGATTTTGAAAAGGGATGAATCTGTCAGTATCCAACCAGAGCTAAAAATGCTGCGGTGACCTGTGGTGTGGGAAATCAACTGCTGCAGACAGTGGAGGGAACCAATGGGTTTTTTTTTTATCAGTTAGGCTGCAAATGATTCCTCAAACTGATCAATTTTAACAGCAATTTGCACATCTAGGACTCAGGTTGGCTGTCATTGTCAATCAGATAAGGACAAAGAAAAACTGTTGCTGTTTTTACTCTTTAAATGTGGTTTAGTGAAGTTTCTGACCATAAAATCTAAAAAATAAGAGATTTATTGTGTTAAAATCCAAATGATTTCAAAGGAAAGAACCTGTTTTTATCCCCGCATTCATACAAACAATTACATACTGGTATTGTGCTGAAACTGAGCCCTGGCCATTGCTATTCGTGCAGTATGAATGAGGATTAAGGATCACAGTTTCCCACCAGAAACCTTCACTGATCCATCCGCCCTTTGATATTCCCCCTGGCGCGCCCACGCTGTGCCCACGGATCAAGCAGCTGCCTCTGATGGCGCCTGTCACACCGGCTGCTGCTGAACTACCTGTATCGCGTCAAATTTGTGTCAAAACCAGGGAGAGCAAAATAAACATACTCGCGCGCAGATTACACTACCATCGCGCAGAAATTCATTTACCGA
>JBAFSZ010000027.1:5175928-5203289 GCA_036919955.1 Melanotaenia pygmaea
TGTTATATCTTAAAAACTAAAGCAGCACAAACGAAGATTTTTTCAGCACAAACCAGCACTAACGCAGCACAAACGATTGAGATCATTTCCGCTGTGTTTTGCGTGGGGTGGGGGGCCAACTTCACGCAGGTTCTTTTGTCCTCTCGGTAAATGAATTTCTGCGCGAGGTGGTGTAATCTGCGCGCGAGTATGTTTATTTTGCTCTCCCTGGTTTTGACACAAATTTGACGCGATATACCTGCCGTTAAGGCGCGTTTTCTGAGACAAAAGTTGTCTCTTGGCACTGAAACCCTTCCGAGCAGCAGTTTATCTGCAACCTGCTGCTACGTGTTGCGTTCAGGCTGCTGTTTTCAATTTTATGCTTCATTAGTGCGTCTGCTCCTTTGTGTCTCGGTGCCACAGGGACTTCCAGCAATGTTTTATATTTAAACATCTGATGTTTCAGTGTGTTTCTTAACACATTATTAGAAGTCATAAAATTCAGCTTATCCATCGATCAGTACTTGGTTGCCTAGCGACGTTTTTGATGTATAGTTGATCATCTTTAAGCTAGATAAAGCACATTTACTGCAATTTAACTTTTTGTTCCAAAACTTGTCATTTTTAATGGCATCGCTGTTCTGAAGCCCGCGACACTTTTTTTTTTTGCCGTATATCGAGCCGAGTGCTCTGCATCCGTATGTGAGTTCGCATGCAGGGTATGTGATAAATGTCTCGCTGTCCAGCCTTGGAAAGCAGGAGAAATACTGTAGAAGCTGATAAGGTTGTATGCAGCTTGCATTTTTTATCGGGACAGTGGTGGGAAAGTGTCTGAGTAGGCACATCATTGTTCTTTATCAGTCAGGCGGTTTATTGTACGCTCTGTTGTCGATACATGATGCAAATGTTTTAAAACACCACTTCTTTTCTGCCCTTTGTGGCTTTCCTGAACAGTTTGATGCATCCAGAAAATCATATTGTGCACATGCAAAATGCTTTTGTCTCTGTGGACATCCATGTTTCCACAGTGATGGCGTGGGCTTCTCCACATTTACTGAAATACATCTTTCTGAAGATGCTGATAAAGCAGTAAATAGACATTATTTAATCAGCTGTCAGAAGCATTAGTCTAATAAGACTGATGTAAAGTAAAGCCCGCATGAGACAGTCAAGTGTTAGGTGTGTCCAATAAGGCAATTTTCAGTTGTTTGGTTTTTAACTTTGAGGATGAATTAAACATTGAATAGAAGGAGTAGCTCTGAGATAAAGTGGGTCTCATTATGATTATACATTTTAGCTTATTAATTGTATTTGAACTGGCAGTAGGCCTCAAATCGGTGTCAGTTTCAATCAGAAATCATAAGCACAGAGAAGAAGGACATGACTTTAAAAGATAAATATTTGCTTATTTTAGCTGGTGATGACATGGATCTCAATCCTGCTCTACTGGATTGAGTTCTGGCGACTGTGGAGGTCATTGGACTTCAGTGAACTCATTGTTATTTTCTAGAAAGCAGGTGGAGATGATCTGAGCTTTGTGACATGGTGCATTATCCTGCTGGAAGTAGCATCAGAAGATGCTACACTGTGGTTATAAAGGGATGGACATGGTCAGTAACAATACTTAAGTAGGCTGTGGTGGTTAAACCAGGCCACGTTGGTACTAAAGGACCCAAAGTGTGCCAGGAGAATGTCATCCATATCTGAACTGTAAATGCAAGACAGGATGGATCCATTTTTTTGTGCTATTTTCACCAAACTCTGACCCCACCACCTGAATGTAGCAGCTGACTCAGACCAGCAACGTTTCTCCATCTTCTATTGTCCAGTTTTGGTGAGTCTGTGTGAATTGTAGCCTCAGTTTCCTGATCTTAGCTGGTCCAGGTGTCTCATGATGGCTTCTTCCATGAAGTTCTGTCTTTGTGCAGACTTTTTATCTCTGTTTATCTCACTGGTCCTTAAATTGATGTTGGAGAACTGACAAACTCTTTACACCGTTAATAAAACCATTTGTATGAAGACTGCATGGTGGTGGTGGACTGGAAAAGACAAGAACTGAATTCTAACCACATTCGCCATCAAGTAAAACCACAAATTGATATAATCAGGTGCTAACGTTCATTTGAGTTGGTTAAATAAACAGACAAAATGCAGCTTTCACTCCTCTGGCTTATTTCTTGGTAACGGAATGAAAAATGTTTGACATTCACTGATAGAAGAAATATAAATATATTAGTGTTTTCAGGGAAATCCTGATTATATTTTTAACATGTTTATTTAAATAAGAGATGCAACAGTTAGTTGTCTAATTGTTGCAACATGTTAATAAGGATGTTGTGGTTGTCTGGGTCATGAGACCTGTAGTGAAAGCAGTTTGAGGCGTCCATTTTCAGTTTTCTAAGAGTCTGATTTGTTACGTCCCCCTATTGTCCAGGGGTCAATAGGACTGTAACACAGACTGAGCTGGACCAAGGATAAATAAAATACAATGATTTTATTAATAAACAAAAATGGATTCCATAAAACAGACAATCCTGATCCAACTATATATTAACCTTAACAAACTAAAGGAGTCCCTTTTCGGGTTTAACAATTACTCTTAATACTACAAAATATCCAATATTGAAACAAAAAAATGTCCCCAAAACGGGCTGCACGCTCACAGGCGGAATACTAACCAAAACCAAACCAAAACACAAAAGTCTCCTTACTTCAGGCAGAGAGGGTAATCAAAACTCAGAACTCAAGAAATATCTCTTACACCAATTACAAAATCCACACACAAGGAAAGTCTGTTAACCCCACAAGAAGCAGTCTCTCTCAGGCTGGCAAGCATGTGTCCCACGGTCCACAGCTGCCTCGAATGACGGTGATGATGCAGGTATATAGGCGCCTTCTCCTCTGGATTGGGTAGCCGTTCAGGAATTGGAGCGCAGGGTGGCCAATCATGATGCAGGGAAGGCGGGCCCTAGTTGGTCTCCACAGCCAATCATCTTCCGACTTTTCCTGCAGGTCCAGGACTTCCTGGCTGACAAGCCGACGGGCGTAACATGATTCTTAAAAAATTTATAGATGTATGTAGACGGCAAACAAACGGCATCGTCTCTTGTTGCAAAATTGCCAAAGCTTATCTTTTGTTGTCTGCGATTCAGTCTCCAGACAAGCAGAGGGCTCTGGAGGAGACCAAGAACTACACCACCCAGTCTCTCGCCAGCGTGGCCTACCTGATCAACACTCTGGCCAACAATGTGCTGCAGATGCTCGACATCCAGGCCTCGCAGCTCCGCCGCATGGAGTCCTCCATCAACCACATCTCACAGGTGGGGAGCCGACACGATGAAAACACACCTGCCAGGGAAAACAGTCAGCTGCTGTCAAGCTTCGCTCTGGGATAAAACAAAAGTTTTTTTTTCTCTTAACCTGCATGAGGTTTGATTTCAAACATGCTTCACATCCTCAGACGGTGGACATCCATAAAGAGAAGGTGGCCCGGCGGGAGATCGGCATCCTCACTACCAACAAGAACACATCCCGCACACACAAGATCATCGCCCCAGCAAACCCAGAGAGACCTGTACGTTACATCCGCAAGCCCGTCGACTACAGCCTGCTGGACGACATGGGGCACGGAGTCAAGGTGCGTCTTTTACTCAGAAATCCCACTTTACATTTTAACATCTAATTTTATTCTTTTTTTTCTCATAAAACGCAGTTTGCTTTCACGTCTTCAGGCCTTCAAACCTAATAATCTGCTCCTTGTGCTAAGCAGTCACAAGCGCTTTATTTTAAGGGTTGACATGCAAAGGAAAAGGTTAGAAATGCTCTTAAGATAGTCTGGAAGAAGTGTGGCTTTCATAAACGGGAATGTCTTTGTGCTGCTTGCTGCAGAAAGTCTAGTAGAGGTCAAACGCATGAGATCTCTTAGGTTTCATTGGGGTTCAGAGTCAAGTAATGTAAGAAAAAATCAATGAGTCAGGCTTTTCACCAGGAAACTGAAATGAAAATGAGTCACCGAAACAGGTTTCTGTCCTGTTGCGATTTTATGTAACAACATATGGTGGTTTATTTTAGAAAGCAGTGACTTCCTGAAGATCTTGTTTCATCCTTAAAGTCTCAAACATCTCCAGCAATTGTTGCCTTAACATTCATGAACAGTTTTTTTTTTTCTCTCTTTTAAACACTAACTACCTGATGTTCTTCTCTCTCTCTCTTTTTGTGCTTTCCTCGTTTTATCTTTATTGTCAACCCTAGTGGTTGCAAAGGTTTAAGGTAAGATATCTAAAGTTAAGGCCTCAAACGAGGGAGGGTTTGTTTAGGTTTTCTGGATGGGGCTTGTTTGTTTTGAACATCCTTTTTATGTTTTAGTCAGTTTATTCACTGATAAATTAAAGTTATCTGTTATTATATCAAAGCTATTTCCCTACTAATAAAGGTTTTCTTTTTCATATTTCTTATTCTGGGATTTTTTTTTGAAGGATTTAGAGGTGTTTAAGGGAAAATTTAGTCATTTTATCCCAGGATAGCTGTTGTGTTCAGTTTATTTGCTGTGCTAAGCTAACTAGCGGCTGGTATGATTTTTTTTTTTTTTTTTTTTATTCTGCATCTGCATTCACGTCTTTCTGCCCACAGGCCAGCGCTCAAAACATGAAGGCCGGAGGAGGCGCGCTCCCTCGCACCAACCCCCCCACACAGAAGCCCCCCAGCCCGCCCATGACAGGCAAAGGGACCCTTGGGTATGTAAGCAGTAGCGTTGCTTGTCCAGAGCGCACAGATGAGCAGCGTTGTGTCCATGTAAAGCTGAGTGTGTGTTTTATAGCTTTGGGAAAGCGACCGCAGGCCGTTCACATGAGCCTGGTTGCTCCTGGTTTCATCACCCCCCCCTCCCCGAAGCTCTTGGTTTTAGATATTTTTTTCTTGGTGCTGCTTCACGTCACAGTGGTGGTCTTTGTCGGTGAGTCGGGGTTAAAGCAGCTCCCAGCCTGATTTCACTTTGTAAAGGGGAGATGATGAGGAGAAATATGCTTTTCATCTGAGATGGAAAGCCATAGTTTTTATTGATACCAGTTCTATTATTTATGCCTCCTGTTTCCAGATATTCTTTTTCTAAGAGGAAACGAGTCCTCTGGACAAGAATTCAGCAGCTCTGAAAACCAAGTCGACTTTATTTAGTTTGTTCATGTTTTAGCGTTTTTTTTAAATACCCAGTTTTCATGCAGACACATTTCAAAGACTTAGATGGTTAATATTTGTATTTTAATGTACAAATCAATCACTTTCTTGCATTTCTGCAAGGAAATTGATGATGATGAAGTTTGTTTAAAAGTGAGGAAGGACTCATTCATCCCTCGAAATCTTCAGGTTGGAATCCCAGAGAAGGAAAGTCCATTTGTTTGACAACAATTCCTTAAAATTACATTTTTATTAGAACTTCCACATGAAATGAAGCTGATAGGCTGCAGGATGTTAAACGTTGGTTTTTTTGTGTTGCAATAAAAATGCTAGAAGTCTGATTCTGGTCTGTTTGGAGAAGCAAACAAGTTTTTGACTGTAAACCAGAAATCTGGCTCAATTTTCGATTTTCATTAATATGTTTGATGACTTTTTAAAAAAGCTTATTTATTCGAGTGTTGCCAGGGCTTAGACAGTATTTCTTTGTGTCATTTATTATACTAGAAATAGACTTGTAGTGCTAACCAGGGTGGGAAATTACCCACATGTGTTAACTTCTCTTTAAGGGCACAATGAGCCTTTTTAAAATGTTATGGCTCTAAAATTTAGTCCAACAAGACACAAGCATAGTAGCCAGCTTTAGTCCTTTAACACCAACATTACTGTTTTCATGCTGGCTGATAAGTAGCAGGAAGCCTCCATATTAAACAATAATTTGATAGAAATGTGTGTTTTTATTGATTACTATGTATTTATGTTGTCAAGTCACAATGTCACAGAAAAAGTCAGATTTTCTATTTTTTTAATCTATATTTTACTTTGTTTTTTGTTGTTTGTTTAGTTTAGATTATTTTCTTTTTATTTAATATTTGATTTTTGTTTATTTTATCTTTGTTTTCATACTTTATTTTTTGGTTTCTCTTTTTTTTTTATGGCAGCTTTCCTCAGACTGTGTGTCACAGTGTGATAATCATGTTAGGTTGTGTGTTTTCTGTTGAAGGTATCTGTGCTAGTTCAGCTTATACATGTTGTCAAATAATGGACCTTCCTGCGTGTTAAGTCCCGTTTGTGTTACTATGTGAACGTAAGTGTGTGTGTGTGTTAACTCCCTCTTTGTTAGTGAGAGATTGAGTCTGTCCCCACCTTCATATTGACCCTTACAGGTATGTGTGTGTGTACATCTGTTCCTTCAAGACGCATGTCAATCAACCACAGCTCCAGCCCTCCATGACGCACGGCAGCCCGGGTGGACATCATCTCTCTGATTTTCATCAGTTTCTTTAAGTCACTCCACTTCCTATTTGTTTTCTTTCTCAAATTTTACTTTCAATCGTGTGTTTGTGGCTCAGCTCGCCCACTCCTGGCTGCCCCATATTCCTCATAGCAACGTTTTGCCATAGCAACAGTGCTCCGAGATGGGTCAGCTGGGAAATGCGACATGCCTTCACATCATCGCAGGCCCAGATCAGCCAATGTCAGGATGAACTACTTATTTTTTCATGTTAAACACGGAGGACGTCATCAGAAAAGTGCTGCTAGCAAGTTAAAAAACCCTCATTATTATTATTATTATTTATTATCTATCATTATTTATTTAAAATAGTACATTTTTTTAATTAAAATCAAACATCAAGCTACACTGTAAAGTTAAGTTACTCAAGATTTCTAACCTTTAGCTTCCACATTAAAGGGACATATATTTATATTTTCATTGAAACTTGGTCACAGCTACTCTGCTCAGGACCACCAGAAGAGTTAATTTATCACCATTTATAGCAATTTAAATTTCAAATATACTGCTGTTCAGCTGAAGCTATGTTGTTTTGGGTTATTCTGTAAATCTTATCACAAAAAAATGATCATCACCTTTGTTATAATTTCTGTATGATCAATCAAATCTGTTATTATACAAGTCCAATAATATTTAAGACTGGCCACCTTCACCATAAGAGTCAGAATTCAGATAATTTAGATGTAAAACTCAACAATTAAAAAACATTAGTCAAATGTAAACAATGTCTCCTGAGATATTTTTGAGTGATTTATAAACACTGATGAGTTTCAGCTTTAAAAAAATCCGGTGACAAAGTAAAACCGTCTGATGTAAAAGGAACGAGGTGGTAAAGAATCAGCTATCCTCAGTCTCCTGGAAAAAGGAAGCGAAAGTGATGATATCTAGCATGGAAAACTTCTTTCTATTGCAGTGATTTCTGCTGGGAAAAAAAAGCTCAATTAGTTTCTTTATTACCCCGTCCCAGAATTATTAACGCACTTGTTCCCAGCACACGCCCTGGTGGAGCATGTAGTCCAGCTGGTTTAAACCCGAGGTGTTTAGCACAACATGCTAAATCTTCAGGATCATCCAGATTTACGGAGAAAAATGAGTCCACGTTTGTACCGTTTGTCAAGGACATATATTCAGCCGAAGTGTGTGAAGAGCAGAAATGTGGGTGTGTATGTGATGGAGTTGTTTTTCCAGCCAGCAGCAGCACTGTGGTTTCATCCCGACCCCACCCAACATCACCTGTGGACCCCAAGCCAGCCCCAGTGTTCACCTGTCATACCCATTTTTTAAGTTTGCACTTGTTTGTTTCTTGCTCTCCTCCTCTCCCCCCCCCCTCCTCCCCCCTACACTTTTCTGTGGATGCCCCACTTTCTACTCCCCCACCCCCTTTTGGACTCCTCCTGATCCTCTCGCAGGCGCCACTCCCCCTATAGGACGCTTGAGCCGGTGCGTCCGCCCGTTGTCCCTAACGACTACGTCTCAAGCCCGACGCGCAACATGGCGCACCCCCAGCAGAGCCCTGCACGCACTGCATCCGTTAATCAGAGGAACCGCACGTACAGGTACCCCCTCCCCCCTCCCCCCTCCCATTTCCCAGCATGCCTCTCTACACTTCTTGAACAAGCCCGTTTCCTCCTCTACCTTCCTCCTCTTCTCCTTTTCTTACACTTGAGTGCGAGGCAGCAGCTGGACATCTTTCCTCTTCTTCTTCTCCAAAACAGCTCTGCGTTGAATTTAATCACTTTTTTTAATCCTATCAGTTTTAACCCCCCTTTAGCAGTTGTAGCTCTCAGAGAAAACAGAAGGATGAGGTGGATTCGGAGCTGTTTTTAGCTAAGCTAGATGCAGGTTCCCATGGTAACAGCCCTACACAGACATTCCTTTCCTACATGAGCAAACAGATGGGCGGTTGGGGGGGGGGGGCAACAAGGAAATTTCCGTCTTTGCGTCCCATCTGTTCATAAACAAACGGGATAAATACCCCGACTCCTCAGAGTTTATCTGCAGCGCTCCATCCACAGCTCATCCTCTTCATCTCAGCCATGCGCTGTTAACGGAAAGTCTGCCCCATGTGTCCCGATGCTTCCTGCTTTCACACCGTGTCATATCCGTGTCTGTCTTTTGTCGCCACAGCGTCACCTGTGTCATGTGTCCGTACAGGCTTCCAGCTGCTTTTTTTTTTTTTTTTTTTGTCGCTGTGACAGTCATTCCACAGGCATACGGCTCACGCTAACACAGTCCATTAAACTTGCATCAGTAAGAAGCCAAAACAAGAAAACTTTAATACGATGAAAGTGATGTATGAACTTAATGAAAGCTGGGTGCACATTTCTTGTGTGTTGAGGGTCTAATGTTTCACTCAGGCTTGTTGTCATGAGATCAGGAATCTATGTATGGAAATAGGGATCTTTTCTTTACCACAGCTTTATTATGTTGGAATTAAGAAATCAATCTTTTTTTTTTTTTTTTTTACTTTCCAGAAATTTGTTAAAAAAAAACTAGGAACACCTTTTGAAACAACCTATCAATTACTTATATAATTTAAATAATAATAAAAAATTAAATTGGTTTTAGCTTCTGTGGCTGTTTCCAAACCAGCTGTCTGTGTTCATATTCCTCTGCTGAGATGGAAAATTCCTGAGTTTAGTTCCCGTGGCTCCGTAGTATTTTCACTGGACAGCTTTTTCTGTTTGGGTGGATATAAATGATTATTTTGTGATGATGACGTGTGTAAATGAGTGTTTGCGTGTGTGCGGTCTGACGTGTTTTGCCACCTCGCCACCAGCAGCGGGAGCAGCGGAGGCAGCCACCCCAGCAGCAGTCGCAGCAGCAGCAGAGAGAACAGCGGCAGCGGCAGTGTGGGCGTGCCCATCGCCGTGCCGACCCCGGCCCCGCCCACAGCGTTCCCAGGTAACACCTGCTGTCTGCCTCTCTGAGTCGACGGCGTGCCTGAAACTAACTTTACTAATCTCTGAGTATCCAGGATTCCTGCGTACTCTGAAGCGATAGTGAGCAGAGTTCTGGATCTTTCTTCCTGTCTCGGTCTGATCTTGTCTTGACCCCCCACCCCCTTCACCTTTTCTCTCCTTCCTCACCTTTAACTCCTTAACTCCACCCTTTAGGTTCAGCCCCCGCCCCATCCAACCCAGCTAAACCTCCCCCCAACACTGCCACAACCCCAGGGCCTCCCTCTTCTGCCCTAGACGGCCCCCCACAGGCCTGCAATCCCCCTCTAGAGATCCCGCCTGTACCCCCACCCCCTCCCCAGCTCCCTGCCTCTACGGCCCCCCCTGGCACCGGCCCTGCTACTTATGGCAACCCCGCACAAGGTGAGTGCAACCCGGTGGGAGAAGCCCCCCCTCCATCCCCCATCCATCCTCGCCTCCTGCTTGCTTTGTGCTCGTCGTGTTTGGCAGCGTCCACGTCCACAAACATGTTGATGAAACAAACAAGACTCAGTGTTGAAATATAAGTCCAGGAAGTCTAGATTAAGATGTAAAGATAAAACATGAAGCTACTTACTGCCTGTGGAAGCTCCTCGTGTTTGTGTATTTTCAATGGGGGGAAAAAAAATATTTGTTTTCATTTTCTAAACTCAAATGAAGAAATTCAGATAAAAATTTCTAAATTGTCCTCTGAACAAAAAAACACACATTTCACCTCGATTTGATTAGTTTTTTCCGCCTGTTGATTCTAACCAGATAAAATGGGATTCTCTGCATGTCTCCGATAACATCAACAGCTGTTTCTCTCATCAGAAGCCTCTGATGAAACCTGAAAACGAAGGTAGAAAAGCTGAGAATGTTTATTTTCCTCCATTTAGTCATTTCAGAGTATTTACGTCACAGCCTTGAGTTTGGGATTTGTTCAGCTCCTCTGCTTCAGACTTCCCATCATCCCTCTGCTGCTGGACCCCCCATTCTTCATCCCTCTCGGCATCGTCATCAGCCGCTGTCGTCTGTTGCTGATGATGATGATGATGTCCTCATGTATAATGCATGAGTTGTGTGGTGAATTTCTTTCTCTGCTTTGTGTGTTTGTCATTTTTCTTTGTTGTCCAGGTTTTTTCTGTTGCTGCATATTGTGGTTATCAGTTAATGTGCGATGCTCATTGTTACATTAACAGTGTTTTCTAAATGTTATTAGCAGATAAAGTAGATTTGATGTAAATTTCTGTTTTTTTTATTTTATTTTATTGAACAAGTTGTTTTTTTTACTTAATTTTTTTTCATATTTTTAAATCTATTTTTTGAGTTCTTGCAAGGAGTATTATGTCTTTGAACCAAGTTTATATATTGGATAATTACAAAATAAAAAGATATTTATGCCTATGAGAAAAGGGACTTTTCTTTTTTGATTTAAAAAAAAAAAAGAAAATGTGAAGCAATTTTAGGTCTGTTGCCTTTTTTCAGTCTGTGAACTATACACATATTAATATAATAAATTTAACCACTAACATAAACAGGTGTGTCATTAAAGTGAAAGTCTGCATTAGATCTTAAGGGAAACATTAAGTTTCTTCTCATTTTGATCTAACATTTGAGGCCACCAAAGGAAAAAGAAGTTGATCATCTTCCTGTTGTTCCCAGAGTGAAATGACTCTCTGCTGCCCCCTGCTGTCCTTTCCTCTCAGGTGCTCCTCAGTTCTACAGCATGAACCGCCCAGCACAGCAGCCCCCGAACCCTCCGGTGGGAGGCTCTCTGCCCTTCCGCCGCCCCTCGTCCGTTACTGGTCAGCCCAACATGACCCACAACCAGAACCAGCTCAACGGGGGTCCACACTTCGCCCAGAACCAAGGTGTGTGACAACGTTAGCTCTGTCCTGATTCCCGGCCTCTTTGATTTTACTTAATTGTTTGTTTGTTTTTTGTTGCTGTGATCTCCCCCCATGATTGATATTAGTTTTTTTTATTTTTATTTAATTTGTAATCATGATTTTAATATTTTAAATTTAAACTATCCACTGAAACCTTTTTTTTTCTCAGCCTCCGAAGCAGAACTCAGAGGTTTTTGAAGTCCGATCGGTTCTTATAAGGGCTGAAAAAATGACACATCATTTACTATCTAAAGTAAATAAAACAGGACAGTGCTGTTTATTTTAAACTGTTTCTAAAAGTTTAGACCGTAACGCTCATAAAGCAAGACGTGAAGTGTAGTTTAGTGCAAATGTTGTTTAGAGATTATTTAATTACTGGAGGTGATCAATGGCATCTGTGTGCATTAAATCATCGTTAGCACATTGTCATATTGGGAAAAATAACAGGTGAGGATAGATATGTCACATTTCTTCTCTGCTTTATTGCAATTTTACCCAGGCATTGTCTGTAAATAAAAGAAAATACTGATGAAACTCCAACGTGATGGTTCACACAATAGAAATTATTTAGTGAGCATATTTGATCAAAATGGATTAATTATTGCAGCTTTATATGCACATTAAGACAAGTTTTTTTTTCTTTGTAAATTGGACAGAATGATAAATCTGATCATTCAGGAATATTTTAAAGTCCTTTTGTCCTTTTATTTTGAACAGAATACTCTTTGAAGTGTTGTTTTACCTCCAGCTGTAAATATCAAACAGCCTTTAACTGTGAATTAAAGCAGATTGCTCCTTTTTATATAGTTTCTGAATGAGTCCAGCTTCTCTCCAGACTCTCAGGTTTCAGAGGGAGCTAATCATTAGAGGCTTCATCTTTTATTAAAACCTCTTCTGTTTGCTTTTGGTCTCCTGTCAGCTCATATCAGCATCTCTGTCCTCAGAGGATTTCACCTGCTTTCTTCAATCTTCTTGTTTGTCTCCTTCTGCTGAGCCTGCCATCTTTAGCCATTGGTTTGCATTTGAAATAAAACAAACAATGACAGCGTCATGATTGTAAGCCTAAAACCTGGAGCTTAGTTTAAACAACTTTGTTAAAACCAGATATGGACTTTATGTTTGTAATATTACAATAAAAGTAACAAACGCTGTAATTTTAGATGCAGGAGTTAATAATCTGTCATTATTGACATTTTTGACAATCGTCCAGTGCTTCTTCCTCTGGAAAATTTGTAGATTTAAGATATTTACAAATGCAAAGTTTTACAGTCTGGGGCAGTGGTTATAAAAATGGAAATAAATGGGCTGGTGTAACAAAAGTTCCATTAAAATAATTTTAAGTATTGTACATCTTTCGACACTCAACCCTATAATGCCGCATGTATCATATTTAGTACAGTTTCTGAGACCTTTTACATTACTTTATGGTAAAAACCTTGTTATATGGTTGATTTCTTTCATAAGTTCATATTAAAATCTGACCGAAATGAGACCATTTCCTTCTGAAACAAGGTCATATTGCTGCCACATTCATGCATGTATGCAGACTCAGAGGTACTGAACTGTTTTATCTGCAGTGGAAATTGTTGCAGCTCCTTGTTTGATTTTCCAACTCTGTCCCCCAGTTAGCATCTTTGTAGTGCATCATGTTTGATTCCTGCCTCAGCTTGTTGCAGAGGAAGAAAGTGTCTTGCATGTGGTTTTTAAACGCACCATTCAGCTCTGTGTTAGTGTTTGAGGCCGTTCGCCCTCACAGCCAGGGAACAAGTCAGGATTATTTTTCCCTGCTAACAACCATTGCAGCGACGACTTTGTGCAGCCTCTGCACAACTTGATGTGATGAAACAAAAAAATATATAGTTTTAAAGGTGGTTATCTTCATTTGAAAGGCTAAAACTGCACTCATACAGTGAAAACATGGGCTTTGCAGCCTACTTTTGACATGTCTGGCTGGTAAGGATGTCGCGCCATCCCTTCATGTTGCCAGAAGATGCGCTAACATGGAGCTCTTTTGATTTTATCTAGCTGGTCAGGAGACATAATTAGTTTCAGGAAACAAAACACACTGTGTTGGATAAATTTTTGTTGGAAACTGAAAGAGTTACGGATGTTTCAGCGTCTCCACGGCTCAAAATGAAGAATCTTCTTCTTAATTAGTTCACGTTGCTCATGTCAAAAGTGTTACGATCGTATTGAATCACTTTATGCAGCGTCCACGTAAACATGTCGACTGGAATCTCCGTTTAGATTGATTTTGATTGGATGTGTTTGTGTAAACTAAGTATAGTTACAGGCCTGTCTCCTGAAAGTTATGCTAGTTTCTGGACTGATCCTGAATAAATTGTAGCTCCCAGCTGACCAAGGATCATCACTGCTGGTAAAACTGCATAAAATGAAGCTACAATCATTTATAAATGGGGAAAAAAGGATGATTCCAGCATCTCAAACATGAAGGACTTGTTTTTCTTGTATCACTGCATTTTAAACATTTACATTTTCATTTATTTATCAGGCTAAACCAGGAAACACTGACCTTCTTCTATTTCTAATCAGTTCTGTTCATTTTTTAATCTTCATACCACCATAAAAAGTCTTGTCATCTGGGCAAACTGTCTTTTTTCCTGTTACTGATGCTTCTTTTCCTCTTTGCTCTTCTTCCTGTTTGTATCTAACCTCGTTCTCTCGTGTCTCTGCTGTGGTCTTGTCTCCATCTCTGTGCACTGACACTGTTTGGTGATAGCAGGCCCACATGCGCCCCCTCCCCCATCCATGCAGATCACTCCTCAGCTGCCTCTGATGGGCTTTGTGGCCCGAGTTCAGGAGACTAGTAAGTGGCTTTTAGCACCTCGCTCCCTCTGCATGACCACCACCCTATTTTACACCCATCAGCATTAGCTGGCTCAGGGAGCAGCTGCCTCCACATTCAGGTTTCTCTGCTAGTCTTCAATTATACATGTAGTTCTTGTTGAAGCAGGAGCTCTTTTTTTATGTGATCTCATGATTGTACTGTAGCTTATCAGGATTTATCAGAGGATGAGAGTTAACCATTGGTAGGTGCAACATGTTTATACATCATTTCCATGGCAAGTTTAGGACTTTCAGAGTCCTGAAAGGAATCCTTTCTGCAAATATATGAATGCTCCCACTGGCTGGACGTCATATTGAATTGGCACTGCATTAGAATAAAGTATTTCCAAGTTTTAACAGATTAAAACGAAGCCCAAGAAAAGGTTTAATCCTGAACTGTAAAGTCTGATAAAATTGCCTGACGTGAAGCCGGTTTCAGGATGTAATTTTAGGTTTGATGAACGTTAACACGTATCAAAAATTCATTCAGACCCCATTTAATGAGGTGAATGTCTGAATGCAGCCCAACACTGAATGGGAGATATATGCTGGTTTCCATGGCAGCAGATGTTGGTGGTTGATGGTTGAGAGCATGTAAAGCATGATATAAGAAATATTAATGAGCATGATCATATTGCTGTGGATATTTTCCTCTTTATTTGCTTGTCAATGTTTCCTGTTTTTTTTTTCTGCATGTTTTGTTTTTTATTTTGAGCATTATTTTTGGATTCAGCATGAACGCGTCCTCTTTTCTTTTGATGCATGGCGTCACCTTTATGTGCTTCTCCTTCCCTCTAATTGGTTGTCTTTTATCCTCCCGCCCACCTAAAAACTACTTGAAGTCTCAGACGTGCCACCCCCGCCTCCACCTGCCGAAGAGCCTGTGTTTGAGGAGCCTACACCCCCTCCACCTCCCCCTGAGGACTATGAAGACGATGAAGATGAAGAGGAGTCGGCGGTGGTGGAGTACAGCGATCCGTACGCTGAAGAGGACCCGCCCTGGGCACCACGCAGCTACCTGGAGAAAGGTTTGCATTAAAGATTATGTGTTACTGTTGAGGTCTGAGAGCTTAGATGAATGAATGTCTTTAATGTGGATTTTAAAAAAGACATGCAAACAAATATTGAGTCTTTTTGACAGACTGATACCAGAAAAGTCCTTAAAAACCCTAAAAGTTTGACTTTCACTCTTTATTATGTTGATAGACTTCTGCAACTCAAACTGCAGAGAGGGACAATTTTAGAAAAAGGTCGTTTTAGAGAGCAAGTAAAACATTTTTGCCACAACAAAAAATCTGCAACGTTAAGTCGCTTTTTTTATTTACGCCGCACATAATGGATGAAAAGCAGATGTTTTTGCAGTAAGCTTGAAGTGAGTAAAACACTAATGGTAACCAATGGTTATTCACTTCGGTATGCATTATATATGCTGTTCCAGAGTTCGAGGTAGTGGGTCCGCACCATTTATTTCCTGCTTTGAAAGAAATGTGTACAAAGTTTATTATTTATGATCAATTTCGCCCCGAAAGATCCATTTCTCCTTTGTTTTGTTAGAGCCTCTTTCCACAATTTAGTCTCCATTTAAACTTAAACTCCTCCTCCGCATGTCATCACCTCTGTCCGGGTCATCGCCTGGCTGATGGTAAAGGAGCGGACCCGGTAACCTCCGTCCTGTGGTGTAACTTTCACTGTTACCCACTGTGTGCGTCGTAAATTCCGACCAAAAAAAAAGTTGCAGCTTTTGTGTTCGTGTTGCCGTTGATTGTGTAGTTTTATGGTTTTTGTATTGCTGTTACACTTCAGGGCCACCGTAGTTTTGAGAGATAGCTGTACAAAATCTGAGCATGAAAATGATTAAAACACCCGAATATAAAAAATAAACTCCTGATAAAAAGCAGGTTTATACCCCCTTACCAACTAAAACCTCTCCTCATGAGTAAGACTGGAGTATGACAAAGTCCAGCCCCTCTCCTGGAGTTTGAGTCCACGCTGTGCGTAGAGATGAGCTTAACTATGTCGATACCGTTCCACCTCATTCACAGGCTCAGGTGCCAGGATGGTTACATCCCGTGTCGCAATAGTCAGCGTGGATCGCTGGTAATTACCAATATCAGGCCCCTGCATCCCACCTTTAAAATCCAAAAACAAACCCTGAGCATGATATCAGAAAGTTCTTCAGGGCACCACTAGAGGGCGTTCAAGTACCACCAGTGTTAACTGTACCACAGTTTAAAAACCATGGATCTAAAGCATCTTGGGTTTGCTTTGTTTGCCACTTAAATTAATCACCATTAACAGCATCATCCTTGGGATCTTGACAGATGCTTAAACAACCTTGTTAAGGTAGCAAATCAAGGATTTGAGAATAGATCCTTTAGAAGTGGACGTTTTAAATGCATAAGAACTTAAAGAAAGGAAAGTTAATACCAAAAAAGCATCTATAAAACAAGTAAAGGCTTCTATTTGATTTAAATTTTTTTAATTGTGCAACACATTTATTATCCTCGGACGTTTTTCCTCGTCCACTAGAACTTTCACAGAAACGATCATCTCAAACCTTAATTTGTATCTGTTTCCACTCAGTGGTCGCCATCTACGACTACACCCGCGACAAAGAGGACGAGCTCTCATTCCAGGAGGGCGCAATCATCTACGTGATCAAGAAGAACGACGACGGCTGGTATGAGGGCGTGATGAATGGGACCACCGGCCTCTTCCCCGGCAACTACGTCGAGTCCATCATGCACTACGCCGACTGAACAACACTCCCCCTCCTCTGAGCGGGAGGAGCGACTGGTGGGGAAGGGAGCGGGGAGGGAGAGGGGAGCCAAGGGTTAAAGGTCTCAGACTTTGATCAGAGCATGATCACCTCCAGGCGAAGAGTGACAGGAGATGGAGGGAAGCTGTTTTTAAAGGAGGACGTGACTAACTGATGTCATTCTCTCGACATAGTCGTCGCCATTGTAAAACAACCACTACTCTAGATATATCCTTCCCTGTAACGTTTCTTTCTTTCTTTGACCGAGGAGTGGACGGTGATGGATTTGTTACTTTGAGAGTTTTGTGTTACATTATGAAGCCACTACATTAATTTTCTTTTGTTGTTTACCAGTTTGCCCTTTTGTTAAACAATATTTATTTGTAGTGGGATAAATGGTGAGCAGGTCGCTGCCGAGAGGGATTCAGCTAACATTTACAAACGGCAGCCTTGGAGAAAGGGCTGGAGGAAGATGCCTTCATGTGTAGATTTTCTAAACAGACAACATTAATCCTCAGTAGGGGGGAGGGGGGTTCATGGTTGGGTACCTCAGCAGGGATGGTGCCAAAGCTGAGCAAGAAAAGCACATCTGATGTCTTAAAGTGACGCACGAAGCTACAGTGGGTCAGAAAGGACATGTGTAAGCTAACAGAAATCCCTAACAGTGCTTTAAAGTCAGATTTCTGCTTATTTTATGCAAAGTTTATTTGAACAAATGTTATCTCTGGCGCAGTCGGGTTGACTCAAAGGGTTTTAGTCACTACATGCTTCGCTTTGCAAGCAACTTTCAGGTGAAGGAATGGTCATCCAGCCCTCAGATAAAGAAGTGAGGATACGTGACTGCACAATGATCCGGATTTTCCAGTGCAGCTCTTGAGTAACAGAAATTCATTGGCTGAACTGGCGAGGCTAATCAGACTTTTTCCCTTCATTTTTACCACGAGGTCCAGAGTCGTTTTTGCTCGCAGAGCGGCAGACTGCATGTTACGAGGAAAAAAAAAAAACACTATTCTTTTCTGCTTTACTGATGATTACTATCTTAATATTTTAAAATATAGTGTGGTTTGGTTTTTGATATTCACCCACAACACAGACGACAATGCGTTTAGGACATGTCTAAGATGCTTGTGCCATATTGAAGTGTGTGTTGCTGTTCAGAAGTTATCACTTCATTTGCAATAAATTGGCCGGAGTGGGGGTGGATCGTTGTTGAAATGCAAATTTTTCTGTTTTTTTTCCCAGGTTGTTTTAAATAAAAAGCACATACATTTGTAATAAAAAGGTGTAGAAGAAGAAATAATATAAATGTGAGATGTATTATGTCCTCTTATTGGGGCTTATTGACTATGAAAAGAAGCCAGCTGTTGTGTTGACATGGTTTTAACTGTTGCAAGCCCCTATTATACTTTAAGAAAAAAAAGGTGTCATTCGTCCTTCATATAGTTTAAAACGCTTGGCCGTTGGGTGTATGCCAGGGCTCAGTGCTTGTCCTTATGTCAGAGTTTTTATTTTCTATTGAAGAAAAAAAAAAGACCAGTGGGTTTGTATGTGAGTCTTGCATGCCATTGTTCTTATCTGTGCTGGTGCCCCAACAAACTTGCGTGGCAAGATCACCCATTTCTAAAAAGATGAGCCACCCTGCAGCTCTGACCAGGTACCACCAGCCTCGTCCAAAGAGACTGTACAACTTCACTTCGAGCCCCGTCCAGGAGTTGCTCTCTGACCCGTCAGGGAGGAGAGAAGCGATGGGGAGGTACCCGGCTTCCTCCCCCCTGACTGTAGCCCCTCCTTACATCACTGGTGGAATTTGGTTTGTGGGTTTAAGCTGCTGGTGAATCCTGTGGACAAACAGGCGGGACAGAAAAAAGTCAGGATTCGCTGCAAAGCTTAACTCAATGAACACTCCAAGGATGACACTAAAGAATAAAATCTCGCATGTAAGCCTTTGGTCTGCAGGATTCACAGCCTCCTGGAGTCACAGGTGTCCCTCGGGACGTCAAGTCCAACAGTCCATAATGCCATTGTGTTGCACAGTTAAAGTTGAATTGCAGAAGTATCATATTTGTAAAATCATGAGAAAGACAATAAAATTATTAAGATTTATTGCTTAAAAGTCTTTTTTTTTTTTTGTAAAGTTATGAGTTGATTTGGTATAAAGTGTGACTGTGTTGTCCTGTTTTCAGTCAAAAAGTGGAGAATATTTTAATTTCTCCAGCAGCAGAACAAATTAAAGGGACTGATTTCATAGTGTCTGAACTAACTTTTTCCTATTTATTGCATCTTTGTGAATTCTGTGACCCAAAATCTCAGCAGCTAGGCAGAAATTCATGTGGCTGAGTTTAGGTGGCCACACCTGGAGTCACTGCTGTCATTCAAGGTCAAATGTGGGCTGAACTGATGTCTGAGAACCATTAACAGCGATGTTTGGGGTCCTGGTCCTAGAGGACCACAGTCCTACAGGTTTTAGACATTTTTCTGCTCCAACACACCTGATATACAGTAATATTTTCCAATATAACGACCAGTTTTTCCTCAACCTTGTTCCTCGAGACGCCCCGCCCTACATGTTCTAGATGTTTCTGTTATACCTGACTGAAATGGGTTGAAAAAAAGTTCAATTAACCAAAGCTGGAATAAGAAACATCGAAAACTTTCAGAGACGAGGGGGGTCCCGAAGTACAGCCGTGAGAAACACTAATGTAATCACGCTATACGTAGTTTTTATTTTCTGCGTCACGATTCTCTTAAGTTTCGGTTTCACTTTTGATGAAAACGCCCTACAGCTTCCTTCCTTCCTCCCGCAGCTAACAGGCGATGAGGATCAGCTCTGATGTTATTAAAAGAAATCCTTGTCGGTTTTAGAAGTTTTAAGGGAGGATGTCAATACCAACGTGGACTTTCTTGATATGGGCTCTTGCTGCATCCACGGTTGGCTCTGGTAAGTCTGTGATAGCAAAACCCGGTAATACGACGCCATTATAAACACACGAACAATAACCTGGTACAGCAGGCTGAAAATGGTTAGCTATGTTAGTTAAAAGTTAATTAATACAAATATGTGATACTGGTTACCATCTTAGAGTGGCGTATGTATGAAATAAATTCAAAGGAAGATGTGTAACAATAAAATGAGTCCGTACTATCTTCTCATCTTGTTTAATTTGAATACTCACCTTTATTCTTAGTAAAGTAAATTGAAGGGCTTTATAGGCTGATAAAGTTGTAAAATGTGCAAATATTGACCTTGTTATTGTAACACATTTGGGGTGTTGGATCTAAATGCCCTTGATTTAATCGCTTGCTCAATAAGTTTTAACACTTTATGTTTGAGCAAAGTGAATAATGTGAAAGTCCAGCTCATCAGTGATGAGTGTAAAAAGCCTTAACTGGAGTAAAAAGGGGGGTTTACTTTGCAAACCAGATCATGGAAGAACATGTTTAGATAGAAACACAGAACATGTGAAACTAGGAACGTCTTGATGAAAAGAACTGGTCGTTCAAACAGATGTCTTTGCTGATCTTTTTATTTCATTTTGCAGATGACCCAGGCCCCTACAGAGAACTGGGTACCACAGCTGTTATCAGTGCAGGCCGAGTGACTGAAAAGGTTACCAGCATTACATGGAAACATGGAACCGACATTGCAGCCGAGTGGTTTGGATCTGGTGTTACATGCTATCGTCATTTTAAAGGTATATTCACCTGTGGTTCACACGCACACTCACCATCCACTTTATGAGTTACATCTGTTCAGTTATTTTAGAAAATGGACTGAAGAAGAAAAAATATGCAGTGAGCAGCAGTTGTCTGGATCAGAATGTCCTGTTGATGTCAAAGGTCAGAGGAGAATGAGCAGACTGGTTGGAGATGATAGAAAGGGAACAATAATTCAAGTATTTACTGGTTCCAACCAAGGTATGCAGAAGACAATCTCTGAAAACACAGCATGTCCAACCTTAGATGGGCTACAGCAGCACTAAGTGCCAAAATAACGGTAAGCTGTTAGCCCCACTCAGACCCATATATTTCAGAATATTTAGAGGGTGGTAGACTTTAATAGGTGGGTTGGACACTGCAGTTCATCGACGATGCCGGCTTGTTGATTAGCAGAGATTACACCCTGCAACTCCACAAACTTCCTTCAATTTGTAACTTTAAAACACACGTAAATCACATCCACTCATTCTAGAAAAATCCTTCACTGTGTGCAGGATTCTGAGATGTACCTCTTATGTACTGTATAAAATGTAATTTAAAAACAGAATACCATGATTTACAAGTCTCATAAACCCATATTTTATTCCTTGTAGAAGATAAACAACATATCAGATGCTGAAACTGAGACATTCTACTGTTTCATGGAAAATATTAGCTCACTTTGAATTTAATAACAGCAACACGGGTCTAAAAAAGTAGAAACAGGAGGAACAGAAGTCTGGAAAAGTATTTGAGGCAAAGTGGAAAACTGTTCTGTGGTTAGATGGATGAAAATGTAAAATAGTTTCTGGAAAGCATGGACGGTGTGTCTTGCAGACTAAAGAGGAGAGGGAGCATCCAGCTTGTTATCAACGATCATAAAAATGAAAGGATCCGCTTATTTACTCCTTCTCAGTTTACTCTTGTTCTGTTTTCAGTTGCAAATCGAGCGCCACTTGCAGCGCTCTGCTGCAGACTCAACCGCTTTGGTTTTATTCACCTCCAGTTGCAAACACCTCTCCAGTTAAGGGCAGGACACACGGGAGGCGACGTCGCTCCTTGGAACTTGCACGATGAGGCGAAAATCGCTGCCCTCCTCCAGCCAAGCGACAGGCGACATTCGTGCATGTTAAACATTGCACTCGTTCACGTAGACGTGCACTCGGGGGTTTGTGACATGACACGAGAGAATAGAAAAATGTTCAGTTTTTGTGAGTCGCGACTAAATAATCCAGCAGCTCCCAGAGACACAGAGAGACAACAATATAAACAAACATAACTGTTTTTTTCTCCAAAGACCAGTGCTCAGTTAACACAGTGAACAACCCAGGATTTAAGAAGCTCATCAACACGTTGGACAAACGGCATCACTGCCATCTCGTCACCATGTTAGTGGAGTGTCTCTCCCTACCCTGGATGATGAGTGTGTTGAGGGTGTTGTGAAGGACGTGGCTACAGTCCAGTGTTTCGCCACCTCTACGGACCTGTGGTCAAGCCACGCCATAGAGCTGAATATGATGTGGATTTCAACGTGAAAACGAAATGTCTCCAGACTAATTTTTTTCCAGATCTAACCAGGCAGAACATAGCTGCTGGTCTGAGACAAACAACTGTGGGACCTGGGTGGAAAGAAACTAGTCTGTATTACCACAGACTATGCTTCAAATGTCACGCTGGCTAACGCCCCATCTCTCTTTCTCTAATTGTGTTAAATAATCGAGATCTCAATTTCAATCAAAACAGTCGTGATTATCATTTTTCCCATAATCGAGCAGCCCTAATCTGCTCCCATCCAGACAACGTCTCTTTCAGGGAAGCCTTGTAGATTTCAGTGAAGTAATGTTAGTTGTGATGATACATCTTCTAATGCAAAACCAGGGCGCGTCATCAGTCACTATCCTGAGATCACTGGGTGTTTCGGGTCTCTCATGAGCCGATCAGGCCTCATCCACAGATCAGCTCTCTTTATCCAGAGCCACCTAGAGGTTTTTTGTGCTGACTCTGTGCTGTTAGAGATGGCTCTCCTCCTCCTTTTGCCTGTGATGCAGAGTGCAGTATAGGCCATGCAGACAAAGCCTCTGCATCCAACCCGGGGGCAGCGAGGCTCAGCAAGGTAGCGTGGTCGTCTTGTAACCTGAGGGTTGCCGGTTCGATCCTTTCACCAGTACAAAACATCTGGAGCATCATGGAAGCAGAAATCCAGCAACCAAGGTCCGGGACTGTAGAGCAGCTAGAATCCTGCATCAGACCAGAATAGGACAACATTCCTCTCCTAAAAGTCCAGCAACTAATAATAAAACAGTTTATTTTCCAAATTATGATTTTTTTTTTATCATGTATAGAAATAAAGTTGGTACCATTGCTTAATTATCACTAAATATTTTTTTTCATGATTTAAGGCATGACAAATGCACCACAAAGAGAGTAGTATGCAAATACGTGTCATAAAGAAATATCCATCAAGAAGAGCCTGAACATGATGCGATATTGAAAACTTTCTACTTTCACCAAAAGCAATGAGACACTGAAGGAAAAGATGCTCAAAAAGCAAAATGTTTCTTTTTGTCCTAAAAAGCTGCTCCAAGTAAACAAATACCTTGACAATAACATATTTATTGTTTATCATATATTATCTGTAGATCGCTGCCAATTAAATACAGCAAATGGAGATTTGACAATCAAAAGTGTGACTCGAGAGGACAGCGGAGACTACACAGCAGAGATCTCTAACTGGGTTAAAGATACTACAAAAATTCAGATCATTGGTAAGTGGATGAATTTTATCTGAAGTTTAGCTGCAGTAGGTTTTCTTTTCATGTGGGGTCTAATTAAGTGGATGCTTGTTTTTATCAGCTCCGGTTCCCACACCTACCATCACCACACGGTGCAACATTGAGAAGACCTACTGTGTTCTGACCTGTGAAGGCGACATCACAGACGCTGGACCAGTCCAGTATTCCTGGATAAGTGGTGACACGGTAGAACCCGGAAGCAAAACCTTGAACATAGCTCAGGTCAGGTTAAAAAATAATGAGTTTTTCTTTCTTTCTTTTTTTTTTTTTTTTAGCTCCAGACTCGTTTAAATGCTGTTTTCTGTTTATTTCAAGGAGCAAAAAGAGGCCGAGTTTGGCTGTAGCCTAAAAAACCCTGTCAGCCAAAAATCCAGCCAAAAGGTTCAAAACCCTTTTATCAAAGGTGAGTTATCACACCTGCTAATATCCATATACATCCAGCCATGGAGTCATACATCTCCAAGCTGTCTGAAATTTGATTATAATGTCAACAATTAGCAATTTACTTATTTCATCTTGTTTTGTTTTTAGTTTTAGAAACTGGAAATCCTGCTCTGTTTGCTCTGTTATTGCTGTTGCTCATCCCGGTTATCCTCATTGTTTTATATTTTGTATTCAGAAAAAGTAAGTATTGTGTAAAACAGATTTAACAAAATTTAAACAAGAGTATTACCATGATCATAAACATATTAATTGACTTTCTTTACTTTTCTAGGGATAAATGAAAGGTTGAATCTTGGTGAGTCAAATTTCTGCCTTCACACAAACATTTTTCTAAGAGCTGCAGCTTAACTTCTTAAAATGAACCCAATTTATTTCAATTTAAAAGATTAAACAGCAAATTCTTTTTTCTTTTTGTGGTCTCAAAGGCATTAAATAAATTGTTGTGTTGGTATTGTAAACACTTTTTAATTTGTGAGGTTTTATGCCTCCAGTCTCTGTCTAGTTTGTTAGTAATTAAATTAAGTTACAGCCACAGCCAGCGAGTGAGGAGGAGTTCTTTAAGTAGTTTACTTCAGAAAAAACAGCAGATGTATAAAGGCCCATTTATCCTCCCTTATGTTCGTAATAGGTACGCCTGGTATATGTTGCTGTATGAAAAATGACATATGTAAGGGAGCATAACTGGGCCTTCAGTCTGTAGACGGAGACCAGGAGAGCCTTTAATTAAACATGGTAACGTGTATAGAGGTGAAAATAAGAGAAGGTTCTCAAAATGTTTGCAAAATGTGACACAAAGCACAAACAGCTCATCACATACCTCAGTTTATTTAGTACCAACGTTTTAACAAACAGGCTGTAAATTTCCTCATGAAATCACCATGGTAACACAAACTTAACTATATTTTGCACTCTTAAGAACAGGATGTGAATCAGGATGAATCTGGTCTGATGTGTTGAAACTAAAAATATAAAAACAGTGGCAACAGCTGTCTGTTTACTCACAAATAAACCAGATTTAACACTTCTTCTACTTTAATATAGAACGGTGGTGGTGTTGTAACAAGAACAAAGGAGGTGAGATTTTCTTGTATTTTACTGTTCATCAGCTGAAAGACTGTGTTCACTCACAAAAAAACTAGGTTGACAAAACAAACATAAGTAAACTTAATTATCTTTTTCTTTAACAGGACAAGAAGAAAGGCAAATAGAAGGTAATAAATCTTTAAATCTTCCCTCAGTGCCTCAAAATTGTGAATACAACCACAGTAGAAGCTGTCAGCTACTGCTCATTGTAAATGTACAATCAACACGTTGATTCCAGCAAACATCCAGGTTCAGTTCATCCAAACGCCTCTGTTAAAAAATCTAAGCAGTCAGTTCTCTGATTCACCCAGGAAACGCCACATTTTTAAAAGCACACCACTATCTACTGTATCTTCCTTTTTTCCACTTTCCTTTTCTTTCTTTTTTTAACTTTTTATTTAAGCCTTTTCTCAAACATAGATATCAATAACAATAACAAACAAAAACATTTAGTAAATAAAATAACATATAAGGAACACAACTTGTGGGGTACTACATATCACATATATTTTCTCCATGATGTCTCGCCATTGCTCCAGTCTCAGAAGATCACTTTTCAACCAGTTTCTTGTTATGACTTTCTTGCTGGCCAATATCATCACTTTGAAAAGATAAATGTCCTCCACATGAATCACTTCTGCAGGCAATAGACCCAAATACAAAAACCGTGGATCATTAGGTATTTTATAGCTTAAAATGTCCTCTATCGTCTTAGCAATAATTTCCCAAAAGGAACGAACTTTTCCACATGACCCAAAAAACGTGGGAATGATTGCCGTTGATATGTCCACAGTCTCCAGCATTGCTGTGGGGTTTACTTTTAATATGGGGTGTGATAAAAATATATATATATTTAAACAAAAAAATAAATAAAATAATTTGACTATCAAGAAGAGCCTCTTGGCACAACACAGCAACCAGACCATCAACCTTTACACCTAACATACAAAATTAAATCCACAGCAAACAAATAATAAAGTGTCCAACCAACAAAATATAAATAAAAGACCACCATGATTAAACTATACAAAACAATGGGACAAGTCTAACTAGTCCAGTTGTTATACACCTCGTTATTATTATATTATTAAAAGCTGTAGAAGCTTTATGATTACATTTCTCAGATTACTTTCCCAACTTCCTAATTATGTTTATGAATTCTACCCTAGAAATTTATCGTTGTTTTTCTTCTTTTCATGATGTTGATGTCTGAAATTGTCAACATGAAAATGGTTGAAAAAGCTGCCAAGTCGTACCAGAGCAGAGCAGAAAGGGGTGATCCTCTCTACCTTCTCTCAGACTCACCCAGTCTCTTTAAATTCTGTACTCTGACATCTAGAAACATTTATTTGGTTTTAACTTTTTTTGTTTGTCCTTTTTCTTTTGTCTGTTTTTTTCTTATTTCACAGAGACTGTAGTAATGCTTCCTAACGCTAACAATGGTGAGTACAATGTGGATGTTGTTGTCAGAACCAGTAAAATCAGGAAACTAGAAGTTGAGCAGCGAGACAGATGAAGATGATGATGATTGTTTAGATAGAGAAGGCAAACACTAATCTATGGAATGGAGTAGCAACCAGATTGAACTGGGCATCCACTGGGGCTAAAACACTAAAACTGGTCCTTCTTCTTTTTCATTGTAGAATATTTAGAAAAAAGATCTGAGAATCTTGTGTTTCAGGTTTCTTCTAAGGCAAAAAGTAAATTTAAATTCTGATTATAAAAAGTTAACCAATGATGACCAGGTAAAATTTAAATTGTGGTGTTCTACAGGGAGATGAAAGAAAATTAAATTGTCTTCCATAGGAATGTTTCCATTGTGTGGTGGTCATGCTGTTATTAGGCTATAACCTCTTTGGCTACAGGGTGGTGCTGTTGTTACATTTATTCTAGTTTCCAGCCTGCAGAGACATTAACCTGAGAAGTAACAATGAGCTCTTATAGATACACACTAAAATCTGATCATTATCCAATTTCTGGAGTTTTTAGATTATTCAAGTGATCATGTAAACAGACTAATGTGATATAGCAGTTATCTGATTATGAGTTATCTAAATTACTTCCAAAATTTTGACATCTGTATACATGTGTACCTGTAAATCTGATCTATTTAGTTATTTTACTAATAGTTGCATCACTCTTTCCAGTCCTTATTTTGAAGGCACATTCATCAAAGTTAGGAAGGAGTGGTGGAAGATTTATCGTGCCAAGATCTGGGGAAGATACTTGCCGCATAAAAGCTGTGTTCACTCACAAATAAACTAGGTTGACAAAACAAACAAAATCCTTAATTATCTTTTTCTTTAACAGGACAAGAAGACGAAAGGAAACCAGAAGGTAAGAAATCTTTAAATCTTCCCTCAGTGCCTCAAAATTGTGAAAACAACCACAGTAGAAGCTGTCAGCTACTGCTCGTTGTAAATGTACAATCAACACGTTGATTCCAGCAAACATCCAGGTTCAGTTCATCCAAACGCCTCTGTTAAAAAATC
>JBAFSZ010000027.1:5205021-5216518 GCA_036919955.1 Melanotaenia pygmaea
TGTTATGCTGCAAACAAGTGGAACAAACTGCCAGTGGAGATTAAACTTTCACCAAATGTAGACACTTTTAAATCCAGGTTAAAAACATTTCTTTTCTCATACAGCTATGCATGAATTCTGTACAGTAACTTTTTAACTTTTCTTGCTTTTAATCATTTTAATGTAATTTATGATTTTATTGTATATCTTGCTATTTGTTGCTGCCTTTTACTACTTTTGAATGCTTTCTTTGCACCATCTGTAATGCTTTCAATGTTTTATGTACTTGTTTACTGGGTTGTCTTGTACATGAAATGTGCTATACAAATAAACTGCCTTGTCTTGCAAATCAGAAAACTAAATGAATTGTGGTGCCCATGATTGTTTCCACAGAGAATCCAGACTGTAGTTTACAGAGTGGAGAAGCACCCACACCAGTCCAGACACCCATTATGACCTCAGACCCCAGCACTGGAACTGGTGAGTAAAATCTTTCCTCATTAAATCTGCAACACATCAGACATGATCATCAAGATGAGATCATGATATCTTGTGTAATCTGGACACTTAATGATCATAAACTAGAGTTGGAACGGATTCGACCCAGTATCACCATTGGGCTCCAATATTGATGTGATTCATTAATTTGGTAACAGACTGAATTCCCCAATTTATCTCACCAGTCTATAGTGAAACTGATGTTTGTTCCAGAAAATCATGATAAATAATGATGACTTGAAGTGAGCCAGGGGTGGACTAAGATAAAAATCGTTACTGGTATTTTGGCCCGGACCGGCCCAAATACGATCATTCACCCCACTAATCTTTGAGCTTCCTTACATATATCAGCTGTGCAGCTACTTAAAGCCACTAAAACTATGCTGTTAGCAGGAATCAGTGAGAGTAGACATGTTAAAAACTTCCAAAAGGTCTCATTTGTTAATAAAATAAAAATCTATACTCCAGCACAGCGATGGACGTTAGAGCAGCTTCCTCCTACTTTTGTTTTAAGGAAAAAGAAAACAGAACAAACATGAGAAATGATGGATCAGATAAAAACTATTTCCAGTGTAGAAACTGTGTTTGCTGTCTGATCTTCTGTGTTATCGAAACCAGGTTAACTAAAGATTGAAAGGAGATTTTTGTCTTATAATGATGCAGTACGGTCCAGAATGATTGGATTCTCTGGTAAAGAGCTGCATCAGTATTGACATATAATGTAGGCTGAATTAATAAACGGTCTTAAGAAGTGTTTATTTTTTTAGTAAATGTTTTCACTTTCAGTAAGATGCTTTAGTTCAGAAGGTTTTGTGCTGACTGGACCACTGCAGGAGGGGGTGCTGGTGAAACATTTGAGTGGGCTGGGCCAATGTTAGTTAGTTGGGCCGCCGATCTACTGACTTTTATGGACCAGTCAGACCAATAAATAAATTGTGTCAGCCCACCAGTAAAATGCTCAGTATGCCTGATGGCCAGTCCGTGCCTGCAGTGAGCTAACATGGTTATCTTTATCTTTAATACAGGAGCAGTTGAACAAGATCAGGTACAAGGTAAGATATAAACTCTTCTGTTAAAATCAATGTTTCCACACCAACAGCAGCTATAGAGTCATTGTAAATATACCATCCACATGTTACAGCAGCACACAGCAGGTTGATAGGTGTGTGTTGGTCGTAACGTTTCTTTTGTTATTTAACAGAGAACGCCCACATTCATCCAGCAAACACTAGTAGTGGCGAGTAAAATGTTACTGTTGAGGTCAGAAATGGTCAAATCAGAAAACTAGATGAATTGTGGTGTTCATTGTTTACATAGAGAATCCAGGAGAAGCACCCACACCAGTCCAGACACCCATTGTGACCTCAGACACCAGCACTGAAACTGGTGAGTATCTGCAACACATCAGACATGATCATCAAGATGAGATCTTTTGTAATCTGGTCACTTAATGATCACAAAAACTAACATCTTACATGTGCAGGAACTCCACAAGACTCACATACGTGTGAGCAGGACCATGAACAAACAACTGCAAACCATGATGGATCCTCAGAAACCAGTACTTGAACTGCTGAGTCAAATCTTATCGCAGGTTAAAGTCTTCTACATCATTTTAATTTCACATTTTTGTAGTTTATATGAATTATTCCATATAATCTTAGTGCTACTTTATGTGGTGTTTCAGACCCAGAGAGGGGGGAACAGACAGAAAAGGACCAACACCGAAGATCTTTCTGCATCTTCATTGTTCTCTGTTCTGTAAAGAAAATAAGATGGTGGTTAAAGTGTTAGATGCAGACAACTGCATCCAAGACCTAAGATTTTATTAGATAAATATTTTTTCATTTTAATAAGATATTGTCTGAGAATTTTAGAAGTGATTTTACTTTAAATGTTCAGATTTGACCTTAAAGGGGTTCATTTCTGCCTAAAACAATCATTTAAATAGGCCATTTTAAGCAACACTACACATTTCTCAGTATTGTGCCCCCTAATGAAGTCTAATTCAGCATGTTTCTTGTCTGTTCTCTGAACTCTCTCCAGCCAGTAAAAGTCAGTCTGATTTTGTCCCTTGATTTAGCTCTTTTTTCTGTGACTCTCACTCTTTCTTTTCCCCACTTGCTCCAACGATAGCCTCTTGGGTTTCTTTGCTGAATTAGCCATGGTGCGAGTTTTTTTTTTCCTTTTCATTTTTTTTTTTTAATTTGCATCATCAGTCAGCAAGTTCATCCATTGGTTTATTGCTTGTTTTGTTGTGTTACTAGTGTTTTTGCTAAATTATAACTGCTTTTGTTTTTTATTACGATTAGCAACTACATTGTCTTTGATTTACTTTTGTTTTTGGTTTTTTCTAAATATTTTGGGAAAACCTTTAAACTGAATTAATTTTGTTTATCAGTTCCTGCCTTGTTATGAATGGATGTGTGAATTGCTACACAATTGCTACACATTACACAATAACAGCAGCAATAATGACTGTAATCATGTTGCAGTACATAATGGATGTCAGTGTGCCATCAAGACAAAGATTTTGTTATTGACTTGCATCTAGGGAATTTTTTTTTTACTTTTTTTATGTTATAGGTTTTCACATGTTTTACATTTGTAAATGAAATGTGCTTTTCTTTCACAGTCTTGTCTGTCTTTGCACAAAGTTTTTGTTTCGTAAATATTAATGATACTTGTTACCAGGGATGCACCGATTCGATATTGGGTATCAGTGACCATGGGTACAGTACTTCAATGCTGTTGGGTGCCATCATGCGCTAATGACTGAGAATGAGCAAAAGGATTAGCCATCTGGAACTTTTTCACACTACCTCACCCAACACATTCAATGGCTTCATGCAATACGTTCGCTGTGAATGCTTCGATAAGCTTGAGAAGGTCAACAACACTGAGTGGTATGTTGTGAAAAAGCTTGACAAGTTGGGGCTATCTGATTTAATTTTGTTTGTACCAAGCTTGTGAAATTATTGTCTTAGTCAGCAGCTTTTCTAATGGTAATCATAATACTACGCTACATCAGCTATATTGGCAGGATGGAGGTACTCCAAAAGCTAATACAATAATTAATAATTAAACAATTCAACTAAACCATAGTAAAGAGCTTTTTTTTCTTTATTTTGAATACTTACCAACCAATCTAGTGGAGCTATTGTTTAGTTTTATTCCTCAATTTCAGCTCTTTTATTACTTATTTTAATTGAAGTTTGAATTCCTAATTAAACTGACTGAACCATTCAATGAAGGTTTTGTACTTGTTTATTTCTAAACGTTGTTCATCCAAGGTAGTTGAACTATTTGGGTGTTTTGGTTTTTACATGTTTGACCAAGCTTGTGATGCTTTTTTAAGGTTGTTAAAGTTGATTTAAGATTAAATCATTAAATAAGTAATTCAGTACATTTGTATGTGTTTGTTTTTAAAAAATAGGGAAAGAAATCTTTAAGTCAAGTGTGATGTGTCCTTGCACAAAAGAAAGATCTCAGTCTTTTCCACAGGAGACATAATTTGTTAGGTAATTCAGCATTGTTTTTCTGTATCAATATCGGCCGATACTAAATCTCAGATATCGTATCGGACGTGAAAAAAGTGGATCGGTGCATCCCTACTTTTTACTTTATTGTATGCTTTTGTATTTCTGCATCTTTTACATATCAACTGCATCTGTATTTTGTATTAAATTAAGCAAAACTGTTTATTAAACCAAAGAAAGTCTGTGTGTGACTGAGTCTGTTGTATTTTCAAATGTGGCACCACAATGGGCTCAATATACACGCAAGTATATGCAAGTGCATACATATTAGTGCATGTAGCGTTGTCAAAAATATGGCTGCTGCCAAAAAATCCTTCTGCTATTACAGTATGCAGCTTATTACTCAGAAACGGGGACAGAATGTTCTTTTACAGCCTCTAAATGAAGCATATTAAGTGTTTGTTGTATGGGTGCTCACAGCATAACAACGCTCCTGAAGGAAACAGAATGAATCACCTGCATCCTTTGGATGATTTAATTAATAAACACAACAACAACAAATTAAAGCTATTCTTAAGAAAAATCAGGAACCTTAACCCTTTAATTTATCAGCTGAATGTCTTTAGGGGAGCTAGCCAAGCCTAGGGTGGCTAGCATCTAAAGAGCAAGCAGCTCTAAACTTGTACCGAGCATCAATATTTCCATCCATACACTATGTCCATAGACTAGTCGTTGGTGTTTAGTTGTCTCGCATCTACAGCCACCATTTGGCTAATTACTGTAATGTAATGATTTATGGCCGTGCAGACACCCATAGTTGATTAATATGAAAGTGTTAAACACCTGAAACATTGAGTAAAAAAGAGCACCTTATCACACTGTTAGCTTCAGTTTGTGATAAGACAACAAAGCTGGTTGTTATGGAGCCTGGTCTGCAACCATGACAGACACAAGTCACAAAACGGGTTCAGGTTACAAAACTTTTGGCCCTATCTTGGCTCCATTGTGCCATGATCTATTGTTGTGAGTAAAGGTCATTATTTAATTCAATTCAGCTTTATTTGTATAGTGCCATTTTACAGCAATTTCATCTCAGGGTACTTTACAGACAAATTAATCTAAGCCAATTTATAATAAATAATAGCCTAGTGGAGGAAAACCAACAGATTGCATCTCCATTCTGAGCATGCAAGAGGCAACAGTGGGAAGGAAAAACTCGCTTTTAACAGGAAGGAAAAATCTCTGGCAGAACCCGGTTCAGGGAAGGCAGCCACCAGCCTTGACTGGTTGGGGATTATCAGGATCCAGTAGCAACACAAAGCTGAGGACCAGTGAAAACTTTCTCTGAAATCCACTGAAGGAATAGATTGAAGCAGAGAAGAAGAATGGAGTGGCTGTGACAGATGGTACACAATTTTTGACAACGGAATTTTTTTAAACATATTCTAGACTGGCTGAGAACAATTATTGGTATTTATTTTGGTACCAAACTATGACATTTTTTTAACATCATACAGGGATTTCTCCTCAGATCCTACAGCATTACCTTTTATATCTCATCTACAGCATTTATTGTTGTCTTTTATAAGCTGAACCTCTGTATGATACAATGTAATTTATGTTTAAATAATTTTATTAAACATTTAATCATGTAATTGAATTGTGAAAGTACTGCAGAATGATATTTAAGTAGTAAAGTAGGAAGTAATGTGTAAACATCTAGCCTGTGTTTGCTTGATAAATACAGAATTTAATCATTGTTAGGCGCGACTAAAATTGAGAATTTTTTTGCAGTTCTCCATTTGGGACAGCAAACAGCATTTCCTACAGAACGTTACAGAAAGTATTTGCTGTCTTGTGTTTGCAGGTTGACGCAAATTGTTGCTCTTGCATTGAAAACCAATGTTAGCATCTTTAAAACCCCTTATTTAATTTTACATTAAAAACATCCTTCACAACAATGAATTTATTGAATTCTAAAGATTGGTCAGCTGACAAATTTGCTGTTGAATATGGAGCCAAATCTCAAAAGTGCATTTCAGTAACATTTACAAAGGGAAACTGGATTTTTGTGACACTCATCTTTTTGCTGTGGAATATTTTCTGTCACTGGAGAGCTTTGGGTTAATAACTCCTTTTGAAAGAGACAGATGTGTATTCTTCTCATTTACGGGTCGGTGGGAGGACATTGTCAGGTTGTGTGTTTGTACGGAAAAATGACAGGCGTTCCTGAGTGTTGCACTTGTTTACATAAGAGTTAGTTCGAAGATAAGTGCTGAACCTTGACAGCCAGAGCAGAGGATAAGATGGATGGAATATATATTGAAAGTGTGAGACTGAGGATTTGGAGAGGAGTTGGTGGTGAAGGAATGACACTGGAAAGTGGACTTATCTTTACATGTGCAGACAGGATTCACATTAAAATGAGGAGTGGGGGATTCAGACAGGGAGGGAATTTTCTATTCAGCATATGGTTGAAAACGTGGGATAGACATGTTCTGACAAACCCTGATACACTGACACACACTCAAGACGTTAATGAACAAAGGAGAAATCTTTCTGAAAACAACTCCAACTTATTCTGCAAGAGAAATATTATCTTTATATAATATTTGAAGAACCTTTAGTTTCTTTTAACTGGTTTATTAAATGATTTGTAATTGAACTGATTCCATGCATCTTTAATTGTTCAAGTATTTTGGTCATTGGTTGGTTTATGAATGGAACAGATGTGGCCCTTCAACAAATTTTAAATAAAACGTACACTAAAATTACTTGCATATATTTACGTTATAGCGCCATGTAACGTGTCAGAAATAAAGTCAAAAGGTATCCAACAGGGGGCAGAAGAAGCATCAGATTATATACAACAGGGTTTTGAGCAAAGTTTCTACCATATAGTGATCAAATAAGTCTCAGACACTGTATGTATTAGAGGACTAATACTATACTATTATCCAAGTTATTTGTGTGTTTTTACTTAAATAAATGCTCTAAAAACTTTGTTTCCTGTAAATTAGCCATGGTAAAAGTCATCTAGCATCTGTCATCACCTCATCATGCAAAGTCTGTCTGTGTGGAATGCAGATTTTAGTCCAGATCACAGGCAGGTGTCATGCTGCAGGCTAACATGTCTGAACAGAAGCTTAATCACCTTAGATTGTTGTATAATCAGCTTCATAACTTCATAACATAATAAGCTTTTTGCACAAATATGTAAATTCAGAGAAGATGTTGTTTGCAGCATATTTAGTCGTATGAGGCCATGATCATGTTTTAATGATTAAATGCTCTTTAAATAATACTTATTTCAGCTATTCTGTCTTAGCCACCATAACAGATTCCATATTGTTGGTCTAACAACTTTTTAAACCTGGGAGCACGTTTATAAGGATTCAGATTACATAAATCTATTTATAATGTGTCCTCCAGCCTCAAAGGTTTGTTACATTCTGACTGATGGCAGCATAAAATTACACTCCTAGTCAAATAAAGACAAAAGCTTTTAATCTGATGAATTTAGACCTTAATTGCCCGGCAGTGGTGAAAGTGGTTCATCATCCAGTAACCATATTTCACTATTCATTCAGTGAGACAAGTAATCACATGCCTTTAGTCAACTGGATATATAACTGATTATAGGTTTTATCCATCTACTGCCATGAAATGGCTGGTAAAGTCAAGAGATTTGTGTAAATACAGAAGCTAAGGAGGCCAAACCCCTTCCAAAACTGAGATTTCCTCAATGGATTCTCCATATAGCATCATCACTCTTGTTGCGTTGCTGTCGTTGATGGTCACTTGAGAAAAAATCTTTAAGAGGAAGCAAGTAAGCAGAGGCTAAGGTCATGAAAGGAACAGCTCCTCAAGATCCAGCTCCCTTCAAAGAGCCGTAGAGCCCATCTCTAATCCGGTCAAACTCGTCCTTTTTTTTTTTTTTTTAGAAATCTGTTAGATATTTCTAAATTAAAGACATAGTTTGGAAAAAAATCAGCATTTCTGAATTAGCTACTTAATGTACAAATAAATATAGAAAAAACCCTTCTGAATTAATTAAATGTGTATTTAAAAAAATCTGTTAGGCTTTTCTGAAGTAATGAGATAACATCAAATAAGTTTCTTCTTTAGTTTTCAGAATTACGGTGATAACTTGCAACATGAAATATCAGTTTGTTTTATTCTAGCGTTAGTAAGATAAGTTTACAAAATAAATAAATAAACAAACAAACAAATAAATAAATATATAAATCTGAGTCTGAATTAACTAAAACATGTTCAAAGTCTCAGTGCTTCTTGAATTTCACTTATCACAACGAAGGGGATTCCTATTTATTTATTTATTTATTTATTTAAGCAACGTTTTTCATAAAAGCTTTTACTTTGAAAAGTCAGTAAGTTGGTGTGGTTTCCGGCTGAACGGCGTCGCGTCTGCTCGTTTAGAGGTGCGCGCACACACATCCTCCACAGGTGGGCAGCAGGCAGGTGAAAAACCACTGACAGCGGTTCATTTTCGTGTTTGCAGCTGAGGAGTGTTTGTGCTGGAGATGAGAACAGCTGCTGAAAGCTTCTGAAGGGATTTTTATTTCTTCCTGGATCAGCATCAAAAACATAAAAACGGTACGAGGATGCGTGAATGCAACAGGTGGTCGGTGCTGAGATGGCAGACATGCACCTTATTGCTGCTGCTGGCCACGCAGATAAAATCCCAGCGAACAGGTAAATAAATCCTACATTTTCTAACTTTAGAGGCGAATGGTTAGAAATAGCTTTTTCCCCCTAAAATAAAACCTTACAGCAAAAAAATATTAGAGGACGCCAAGAAACACTGAATGTGGTGAACGTGCAAAAAGTTTTTTTCTTTGACTTTTCTAGATTGAAAATGTTTCTGCCCGCTGCGTTGTCCGTCTAATGCTGCAGACACGAGCTCAGAGCGTGGGTTTTTCAGCCTGGAATGAGACTGGGGTTGATGTGAATGTCTGGGCTTGTTTATAGGGATCATGAGTAGCTCATCTTTTCCTCAAGCTGTCAGACATGCTTCATTTCTCCGTGTTTGGTTTGCACAAGTGGATTGATTTAAGTCCAAACTTGAGGATGCGGCCTGAGTTCATCAGATCATGCTCTGACCTGTGAAGTGGCAGCCTTTCTGTTATTTATTGAAGCACTTTGAACTCATTGTCTTTTCTTTGTGTGGTGGATAATGTTCGGCTTTACTTCCTAAACCTTTTTACTTTTGAACCGTTTAGTAAATAACTATGTTATGTTATATGCTTAAAAATATTAGTTACTGTGGTAAATTTTAATCTCTTTATTTTGTTGCATGCTTTCAGTCTCCTTGTAGCTCCGTCAATTTTTAGTCCGTATTTTCGGATTGTTATTTTTTGTTTTTCACTGTGGTTCTTTAAACAATTTCTGATGCTAATTTTCATTTATCTTTTTTTTTAAACATATTTTGTATCCACATGCAATAGTTGTTGTCTCTATCATTAGTCATCCCGTTTTTCAAAATACAAATATTTTGTCAATTCAGAAAAAACATTTATTTATTCATTCATTCATTCTGATAAATTCATATGAACCCATTTTCCCCCCAAGTTGCTGCAGTCTGCGTTCCTATTAATTATGATTTTGTCTTTTTTAAAATACCTGTTTATGTGTATTTTATATAGTGCATACATCTCTTTTATGCTTGTTATTGTGTTTTTTGCATTTTATAAGAGGATATGTTAACAGAGCTCTCAAACTGAGGCTCTAGAGCAGATCCCTTCTTTACTCTGGGGCCCTCAGCTTCTCTCTCTCTCTCTCTCTCTCTCTCTCTCTCTCTCTCTCTCTCTCTCTCTCTCTCTCTCTCTGTGTATAATCTGCTGTGATTTTCTACATGTGTGTGCTTGTGCTTAATACAAACAACATTTTACAGCTCATTCCTTCAATAAGAGTAATATTTAGGAGAGGATTAGTTTTAGGTCTGTGCAGATAGATGCTGCTTGTTCTTGTCTCGCAGTCTGATGAGTGTGTGTTTGTGCGTGTGTGTGTGTTCAGGCTGGTGATTTTTGCTTTGTTCAGATTTTCCTTTCTTCAGGGCTTGCCAGTCCCTCCCAGTAAAATAGATACACTTCATCTTCATCGCCAAATTTTACATGGCTGTGGTTTTTCCCCACAGCCTACACACATGCACACATGAATACACACACACACACACACACACACACACACACACACACACACATGCATTCACACATAAAACATTATGGTGGCATTCAGGCGTGCCAACACAATCATGTAGAGACAGTACTGAATGACGAATATGCAGAAACGCTACACAAAACCTCACAAGAATTCAGACTTTTGTGTTGAGTGTGAAGTTTAGATGAAAATTTGCTGTTGAGTTTGCAGTGCTAAAAAAAACTAACAAAAAAAAAAAAAAATATGCAGCAGGTTTGAGAGAACTTCAAGGAAATTTAGTTCTATTCTTTTTCTTATTTTAAGGTGTGCAGCAGTCATCATCACATTTTGTCCTCTCCAAATTGTCCAACAGGTTAGGACTGCAGGAAGTCCATTTCTGCACCCACACCCTTCTCTTCCTCAGTCATGTCTTTGTAATGTGTGCAGAATGTGGTTTTGCATTGTCTTGTTGTAAATGCATGGACATCCCTGGAAAATATGTTGTTTTTTGCATTAATGCTGCCATCACAGAAGTAGAAATAACTTTTTTTCAGAGCTTCAGAGAGTCTCAGAAACCATGAAAAAGTCGGTATTTGGACTTTTGAATGGACATTTTTGTCTTTGGTCCAAAGCATTCTGGATCCATTTTTCCAAAAACAGATAAGAAATACTGATTGGTCTGGGAACACCACTGACTGATGATCCATCAACGAGTCCTCCAAGCCCAGAGTATGGCACAGCGAAAGAGCTAAAATTTGACTAATGTGCACCTGAGAGTGACTACATACTTATAGGAAGATACTACGTCCCTCCATTTGCTAGCTACTGATTTGAGTAGTTTCACAGTATTTGATTTTATTTAATTTTTGCCATGTCTTTGGTTATATGGATGTGATGGCATTGGTTATCTTGATCCACTGTTTGCTTTATTTTTTGTTGCAGGTAGTACCTCTAGCAAATGTGTCTGTAAATAACATCTAACCCGAGTGTCCTCCAGCTTTTTAGGTTTATCTGAGGAAGTAGATGTTGCCGACCTTAGTTTCATACATTCTTGTTATGCCAATGCATGTTTGCTGCAGTTTGTTCGTGTTGCCACCTTCAGGGATTTATTTAGCTTTGTAGTAGATGTTTTCTGGTCTAGTCTAAAAACTTTATAACAGACTAAAGATAGAGGTGGATTGGAGCTACCCAACTTTAATCACTTTTTCATAGCCAACAAGCTGCAGTATATCTCTAAGTGGCTTAAACCTAGCAGTCTGGATGAACCATGGTTAATTGTAGAGCAAGCATTGTGTGAGGATCTGGTTATCTCTGACCTGCCATTCATCAGCTCAACCATCAAAACACATCAGTGTTTTAAAAGCATCAATATCAGTTCCTCT
>JBAFSZ010000027.1:5234288-5252653 GCA_036919955.1 Melanotaenia pygmaea
TCACCCAGTCTGCTGCACTAGAAATGTCTCTGTTCCTACTGCAAAGCAGGAGGATGAGTCCAAACTACTGACCTGACATTACTATTTTTGTTGTTACTATGTCATCATAAAACAATCTAATAAATATTATTATTTACTATCATACAGTTATAATTTCACAAGTATTATGACAGTCATCACCACCATCACCTGCTGAGATTGGTCTATTGACCTTTGCCTTAAGACTCCTCGCACCTTATCTACTTGCCGCTACCTTTTTTGTGCTTGCATGATGTTATGTGTCAATCTAGGCTTTTAATTATTTTATAATTTAATGTTAACGTGTCTTCATCTTTCAATTCTGAAAAAAAAAGAAAAAAAAAAGGAATTGCCAAAATCCAAAAACAGGACGGTTTTTAATTAGGTTTTTTGTGTTTTTCGTCTTTAAATTCTGGGAATAAGAAAGGAAAAGCAGTTCTGTTTTACCAATTTTGATTGTAAATGAAAAGAACAGGAAAAACAACATTACTTCGGTTTTTCGATTTTAGTTTAAAACTAAAAGATGAATTGCCTGAATGCACACAAACCATTTGTTTGCTTAAATAATTTATTTTCTAATTTTTGTAAATATCTTTATGTAAATATGTGTGTTTCGGGAGACTGGAGTAAGTGTAAATAAATTGATGCTTCAACCTACTCCATTTCGGACATGCTGGGTTTAAAAATTGTTTGTTGTATTGTTTTCATTTTGTTATGTATTTATTTTGTTTTTGTCCTGTTTTTCTTAGTTTACTCTTTTGTGTTACTTGCACATGTTCGAAATAAAAAAGCAGAAAGAAAAGAAGAAAGAAAGAAGGTGATTAGCCAGGAACCTTCCAGATTTGTTACCATCTTCGAAGTTCGAAGTCTTTGTACCAAGAATTGGGGGTGCACATCAAATGAAACTGTGAATCCCTTATTTTTATTGTTACAGTTAGCCTTAGGACCAGTTCATGCCGTAAGTCTTTGCACTTTATTTATTATCACTCAGTGTAGTGCCAGATATTTGCTGTGCCTGCGCACTTTTTATTTTTAATGGTTACTTAAGTGTTGAAATGTCCTGTCTTGTCTTCACCATGGGACAGTGGAAAATGTAATTTCATTCCCTATGTTTTGTACATGTGAAGAAATTGACAATAAAGCAAAGTTGGACTTTGATTTTGTGTTTTTTTTTTTATCTATTATTTTGTTAAGTTCAAGTTTAGCTTTCTTAATATCGTTCTATATCGAGTCTGTTCTTCTGGGGAGACATGGGAAGCGTCCTCAGGGGATTTAATTCTGAGTTCTAAGTTAAATTCTCAGTTTCCTTAATTTTTTATGAGAAGAGAAGGAAATTATTTTCCCCTGCATTACTGCTTTTCCTGCTTCCCACAGAACATGCTGAAATTTCTGTTAAGTTGTTTTCTAGATATAAGGACCATTCTCTTGTAAAGAAGATGATAAACTCGGGATCTTTAAGTAGTGACGTATTAAATCTCAATTTCTGGTTGTTGGTTCTGTTGGTATTTAGAAGACCATTGTTTTTTTTACATATGTGTGCTATATTTTATGATTAAACCTGCACACAACCGTCACACTGGCTGAAATCCAACCATTTATCTTTAAGCAATCTTATTCCAAGCTTGACTTATCATGACTTATATAGAATTAATTTACCTTAAGTCATGATCCAATCAAGATGATTATTTAAGTTTTACTGACTGTTTATGTTATCCTCTTCTGGTGCAGATTCTTGGTTCATCGCTTCAGATTATGCACACTTTTCATAAAAGAAGAGCAATCCGTTTTGGTCAATATCCTCTGTGCTGTCTGCATCTGTTATCTGCTCATCATCAGCCATAATGATTAAGCCTCGGTGAAACATGTATGTATAATAGTGAGCATTGACTGAGCTCATGGTTTTGTGACAGATGACTGATTTCAGGTGATACACCTGCTGTCCCCAGCTCAGAGGAACAATAATGTTTGTTGAACATGACACAGACGTGCTCAATCCTGCCTGATAATTTGTCCTTGCCAAGCTGATAGTTAGTACGTCAGGGTCAGGGTGGATGAAAAAACGTTTTTGCATTTGTTACACCGATGGTTCTGGTTGTCCTTGCTCAATGCATTGGCAAAAAGAGAGTTGATATCGTGGTCATGTTCTGTATTTGGGAGGAAATAGACATGACCCAGACTTTCGATTATGCTGTCAGTGAATTGACACTCGGTACAGTTGTTTATATTGTTTACTTGAAGTTCTGAATGAATCCCAGATTGCCTCAAACAGGATAACAAATGTTGCAAAAAATCAGCTGCATTAATCTGCTCTGTCAGGCATTGATTTGGTCGGACAAAACTTAATTTTAGCAAAGTCTGGTAGATTTCTAAAGAGCCGAAGCGTCTTCCAGGGTTTCAAATAGCTCTTAAAAGCAGTTCTCTACATGGTGCATCTGTAACAGGGGAACCCTCTAAAATTTTCTTAATGATTTTGGTCTGTACGATTTCTGAAGAGCCAAAGTGTCTTCCAGGGTTTTCAAGAGTTCTTAAAAGCAGTTGTTTACATGGTGCATCTGTAACAAGGGAACCCTCTAAAATTTCATTAATGACTTTGGTCTGTACGATTTCTAAAGAGTCAAAGTGTCTTCTAAGTTTTTCTAAAGCTCTTAAAAACAGGTATGCAGGTGGTCCTTCTGTACCAAGGGAACTCTCTACAATTTCCTTAATGAGTTTGGTCTTTACGACGTTCAGGTTTAAGACACTCTGCAGTGTGGCATTCATCCAACAGTTATTATATACGTTTGAAAACTTGCAGAACTGATTGTTCAGCTCCACGTCTAAATGTCTGTGGATGACTGGAGGATCATTATGTACAAAATAGTTTAAAGGTCCTGCAGCAACATTTTGTGCCAAAGCAACTGTTCTTTTGAAGTCTTTGGCCACGCCCATGATATGAGGAACATTTGCATGTCAAAGCATTAAGTTTAATTAAATTTTAAATAATTTTTATTTATTTTTAATTAAATTTGTTATTTGTTTTTTAGAAATTAAAGAAAATAAAATATGAGAAATCGGAAATAGGCCATATTGCCCAGCCCTACTCCCTTACCAGTTTTTGTCTGAGGGCATGTCTGAGGTTTATGTTTTGGACCGACAGCCTTGATACCCTTAGGAAAAAGCTGTTCAGGAGTTATTGATCTGAGTGTCCAGTATCCAGCAAAGCTAAAAAATGCAGAAACATAAATGTAAATTCATTCATTCAAGACAAACTACAGAATAAATCCCCATGATCGCTTTGGTGGTGATTCATATATATATATAAATTAAAAAGACTGGAAGTGGACTGAATGTCAGAGAATTTTTAGCCCCTCCAACAACTCAAGTCTGGTCACCAAACATTACCTAACCTAGCTTGCATATTTATGTGTAATTATAGTCCTGCCTTCAGCTCTCCAGCCTCCTGCAAATTATTAGACCTGCAGATTGTAACCAGTGAAACATCAAAGTCTTTAAAGATAGCTCTAATTGTGTTTTGTTTTTGGTTTTTTTTTTTACCTACTGCAAGCTCATAAAGTGTGACAGCAGAAGTGTGATGTTAGGCTGAAGGAATGTTTTGCTCTCTTCTAATTGTTTGCCTTCCTTTCTGATGAGAAACTTTGAGCTGCAATACTGGGGAATGTTTTGTTTTGGCAGCTGCAATTCTGGTGGCTTTGAGGTGGGGATGATGGTTGCTGTGGTTTCTGCTCCCACCTGCTGCTCTCGTTAAGATATTATCAGGACTAATCCACAAATAGCATGCAGGTCAGGGTTGAGTTTAGCAAAGTTTCTATTTTTTGGGACTCCTGGTTAAATCTTGAATGTAGAGACAACTGTATAAGGACTGAACAACAAAGGGGCAATAAAGAGACTTTAGACAAACATTCTGAGAAGGTCCTGTTAGATAGATCCAATCATGGTAAGGTTTAATGTATCAGAACATATTAATAAAAGGTAAGGTCTGGATTTTACCTGGACCGTTACAACACCTTGATTATTTTCTTTTTAAGTCATTCTGTTGTAGATTTATTGGGACAATTTCAGTTCCAAGTTGTATCTGCCAGACAGATGAACTCACATTGACTCTAGAAAACTGTGGTATACAGAGGAGTTCATTATCAATGACTGAAAGATGTCCATGTCGAGTAGCTGCAGAACAAGTCCAGATCATCATCCCTTCACCACTGTGCCCACCAACTGGTAAGAGGTGTTAGTGCTGATCAGTTTTCTCTGACACGGTGGGGCAAAAAAGTATTTAGTCAGCCATCAATTGTGCAGGTTCTCCCACTTAAAAAGATGAGAGAGGCCTGTAATTTTCATCATATGTATACCTCAACTATGAGAGACAAAATGAGGAAAATAAATTCAGAAAATCACATTGCCTGATTTTTAATGAATTACTTGGTAAATTCCTCTGTAAAATAAGTATTTGGTCACCTACAAACAAGCAAGAATTCTGGCTCTCACAGACATGTAACTTCTTCTTTAAGAGGCTCCTCTGTCCTCCACTCGTTACCTGTGTTAATGGCACCTGTTTGAACTCGTATAAAGTATAAAGTTTATATCAGTATAAAAGACACCTGTCCACAAACTCAAACAGTCAGACTCCAAACTCCACTATGGCCAAGATTAAAGAGCTGAATCTGCAATTGGTAAGCAGCTTGGTGTGAAGAAATCAGCTAGGGTAGCAAATAATAGAAAACAGTAGACATGCAAGACCACTGATAATCTCCCTCGATCAACTCTCCAACTCCCTCAGTATCTGCAGCAGGTGGTTGTGTCCATCCTCTCCAGTGGAGCTCCAGATGACCACAGATGGACTGAAATGTCTCCCTGGACATACACAAATTCTCTGTCTACAGCTCATTGTAAAACTGGGAACAGCCTTTTATGAGTGAGTGTACATTTAGTCTTCAACAGCGTCAGGTTTTTTACAGGCTGAAGAACTGATTGACGTTGACAAGAGTCTGCCTGAAGCCAGCTTCCTCTGTGCACTTGAACGCACAGTCACAGGTCATGACACTTCTAACAGTGAGGCATTTTGTTCTCAAGAGATGAGACATTAATCACAGCGTTCATCTACTGACCACCATAAAATGTTTTTGCCAATGAGACTGCTTCACAGTGAAACCCTCTGAGTCATTATCATCCCATGGAGTCAAGCTGCATGTTTAAGGTTTTGCATCATATCTGTGTTGAAACTGACAGGAGGAGGAGGAAGAGGAGGAAGTGTTATTCATATCAACCATGATGGACAAAGCGTGCCATCCATCAGGGCTGGCCAGCTGCCAAGACGGAGGACACAAACCTCTTGATTCATGCTTAGCCTTGCAGCAGCATGGACGAAGGCTTATTCTCTCATTGAACTGGCATGGCAGATATGTTTGACCAGACTCTACTTGTGCATGGTCTTTTGTTGGGTCTGCATTCCAAGTGGAAACCAGTGTACATGCATTTTAAAAGGAGTGGTTGAAAATTAAAAAGATAATTTAATGGCCTTTTCCTACTAATACCTACTAAGCCCTAGCTTAATTCAGCTGACACCAGACCACATAGGTTTCGATTGTTCTCATTACAATAGAGGGCCATGTTCAGTGTGGGCGGGGTCGTCTTAGCAAGGCGGCTAGTAAGCATCGTGAAGTCATTTGTTTGCGACACACACGGAACAACAATGGAGCTTGTGATTTTCATGCTGCTTGGTTTATTTCCATTGAAGTTATCTACAGTTGGGATTTTAAAAATGGCAGGGTCGGGAGTGGCTCTCTTGATTCATCCCATGACGTCAAATTCTGGCCAGTAGTGGCCTGCTATCGCTACATGTCATGGTTTTAGACCCAGAGTAGGTGCTACATCTACTAGCCCCGGGAAAATCCTGATGGGAACACCTACAAATCGGGAGGCGTGGTGTCGGGCTGGGATAAGTGGGTAGTAGTGGGAAAGTGCCATGAGGCTTTCTAGACACGTTATGGAGCTGTGCTAGAAGATGCTTTCCCGTGCAGGAATGTTCTGCATTCTTCACCTACTTCTGTTTTCTCTGGACAAACTATGGTCTAAGTTACCATGAGATGACGCTAATGTAAAGGGCTCTGTGCTTTTGAGGTAGAAATCCAATTAATTTGGTTTATCATGTATGTAGAGTAGAAAGAGCATTTTCACAACACTGTGTTAATCTGAAACTGTCTATGATATGCATCAACAAATCATGTTTCTTTTGTGCAACTCAAAAATCATCATTTTGTTCCTTGGTTTGGTTTTCTATTTTGATTGTCATCCCTAATAATAAATATATATATATATATATATCGTACAAGGTTCAGTCCGGTTATTGCCATCTGTCTTTGTTGCTCTGTACTGCTTAATCATGCTATACTTTGTGGTGACGCTGAAGGTGATTGTAGAGATTTATTAGTGTTGCCTTGCAGTGCTGCAACCAGGGCAAAACACACTTTACTATGTAACTCACACTGTTTCTCATCATCTGGCTTAAATCCAAAATGCTTCCACACTGCTGCTGAATGCAAACATGTTTTTGGGTACGAGTTAGGTTCGGGTTAGCCTGGTTAAAGTTTGACAAATTATTACTCAGATTTTTCTTCTGTCAGTCATCTGTTTATCAATTTCTGCTAACAGAAAAATAGACAAATGCAGGAAAACATCACAAAGTTGAGGAACATTTTACATTAATAATACACCATCCATTTTTCTTGTTAAATTGCATGTTAATACAGATTAGCCATTCATACAGCAGAAGTTTAATACATTTACTCATGTAGATATGGTCAAGACGATTTGTAGAAGCTGAAACTGAGCATCAAAATGAGGAGGAAATGGGATTAAAGGAACTGAACATGGCGTTGTTGGTTTGGGTATTTTTTAAAGCTGCTGATCTACTGGGATTTTCACACACAACCACATAATCTAGGGTTTACAGAAAATGGTCTGAAAAAAAAAAGAAAATATACAGTGAGCAGCAGTTGTCTGGACTAAAATGCAAAAATCCACACTTTGTTGAATCTATGCAACCATCTCCCCCCTACTCCTAAATGACGTCTGTTCCAAAGTGATTTTGTGCGATTTTTTCCCCCTGCTTACGACTCACTGTGAGCATTATTGGGGTCATTAGCAGTACTTGCCCTGGAGTTCAATACGTGAGCTTCAGGAATTTAAACCTGCACCATCGAAGCCTCAATTTCCCGTCCCCTCAAGCCTCTGCAGCAAGAATGTGACTCTGACAGGTGGGGCTGACAGACATAGAGATGGGTTGTTGTAAGATGATGGTTTTCACCTTTAATCACAAAAAAAGCCTCATAATTGCTTTTTCTTTTCTGCTCAGTCAGTTCACCCCAGATGTTAAATTTCAGCTCTTTTCTGTGGGTCACTGCTACTCATTATTTTCTCTTCACACTCAGATGGAGTCACCACATGCTTTCTTCAGCAGATGTCCTCCAAACAACAAGTTGACTGTCTTGTCGTCAATCTTCTGTGTCCCTTAGTGAATCCAGAAGCTTTAATGACTTCAACAGCGCACCCAGATTCTTGTGTGAAAATGCCCTGCTTTTGTTTGTGCCAAAAACCCACCGTTGACATGCTGCAAGGGAAGAGGAGGAGTGTCATGGTGTTGATTTTCTGCTGAGCCTCTGCCAAAGACACCCCAGGGAGAACTTTTTTTTTATTTGCTCTTTGGCTTTGAAGAATATGAGTTATCCGATCAGTGAAAAGTACACTAAATTCAAGTCAAATCTGTGAGATGCACATTTGTAACCCAGATGCATGTGCAAAAACATGCTTGTCTCTCGGTTTGTAACCTAATATATTTCTGGAAAGTTCAAACAACAAAAGACAATGTTTCTTCTCTTTTTGTGTTTTGAAAGAAGTCTTTCTTGCTTAGGGTTAAGGGAGGCCATTGCAAGGAAACAAACAGAATAGCATATGTACTGTGTTCTTAGTGGAAAAATTGTGACAATAACCAGTTAAATTAGATGCTAACTGCTCATTTTCAATTTCCTCTTGATCACTTGATAAAACAAAACTCTCCCTGTTGTGATAAAATATCCAGTTTGTAGTAGAGGAAACTAGAGGCAGATTTCTTCGTGATCTTAATATAACAGTATCAGCAGTACTGTAATTAAATTATTTAATGTGACAGTACTCTCGAATCTTGCTACAATATTAACCAAATAGCTTGAGGACATGTTAGCTAAAGATGTGCACAGTTGTAGTGGGTTCCTTTGAAAATTTCCTTTAGAAAAATTAAGTGTTTGAGCTGCAGCTTCTGCTCTCAGACTCTAGAGTATTATTTGTTACTGCTCCCATCTGTCAGGGTTTTAACATGCTGTGTTTTCTTTTATTAAGTTTGGTATGGATTTTCAAAATGTTGTTATGAGAGAACTCTAACTCGGGATTAATTTGATTTTTTTGTGGTGGTACCGCTTCTTCTGTAGCAGTGATGTAGGAGATGTATCCTCATGTAAAGGAAAAGATTACGTTTTTCTTGAAGCGTTTACAATAAGAAAAGTTGTATATGTGTGAATGACCTGATGTGATCTCCAAAAGATCCACAAAGCCATGGATGTTATGTATCTAATATCTGAAAAGGGTTTTACTTTCTTGACATCAGGACTAGAGATGTGACGTTGATGAATGAATCGATTCTTTTGAAAAACTCTTTTAAATGAACAACGGGAACTGAGTCACAGCTGTGAGCTGTTCATTTGTGAGCCATTTTTTTAATATAAATGTTTTTCACACTACCTTTTTCACATTTGTGACATCATAGAAGTCTGATGTTCAAGACGCTTCATTCATGTGAAGCATCTATGGGCAGAGAGTATTGTTCAGACAGAAATACTGTGAGTTCTATCCAAAACATTACTAGAATTTGCACTGACTGCTCAGGTTTATCTATATTTTTCCTGTAATTTTTTTTAATCTTGTATATGTTCGTCATTCTTATATATTGTGAATTTTTGTAATATATTGTAAGAACGAACCAGTCTTTTAAATGGCTCTTTGAAAGGAACAGCTCCTCAAGATCCGGCTCCCTTCAATGAGCCATAAATCCCATCTCTAATCAGGACAATAGAGCCTGTGGGCGGAGCCTACTGAGCAAGCCAGCTGACACAGAAAAAAAGAGCAATCCTGGTATGAAAATTGCTTGCTCTTCCTTTATTCTGATTAGTTGAGGGAATCCTGTAAATGCATCCATTCATCTATACATCCATCCATACATCCAACCATTGATCAAAATCAAATGATAGAATGTTAAAAAAATAAATAAACACTGAGGAATTTGGTAATAGCAAGAAATGTAAGATTTTCTAGATTTAAAAAAATCATGCTCTATTTTCACCATTTCTGTATTTTGTTTTTCCATGTTTCCATCAATTGGTTCCATGAAATCCCTTCTGTCATAGTTGTCAGCAGTCTAAAGACACAAACGAGAAGTGTACATTTTAATCATCAGACTTTGTGTTTGATTTTCATGTATACTTTTAATTTATGCCTGAAATGGTGATAAATAAAGTAACTCAGCAGAGTTTGAACCCTACAGCTGCTTCTCTGCTGCCACCTACTGGTTTATGTGAGTGCATGACAAAGAGATGTGTGGAAACCACCAGCAGGAGTCGAACTGGTCTTTTCTATATAAAGACAAATGTGATGAAAATGTCCTCAGATTTGATCAATTTGTTTTAGTTCATGAGTATTCAGATTAAACCAGTGTTGATCTTGGATATGTGGTGATATTCTCATGCCTATGAGATTTCTAAAGAGGAGTTTGACTTTTCTAGCAGAACAGAGCCTTCTTTTATGGGATTGGTTAAAAACGTGCCGTCAAACGTGAAATATGCACTTTTTCTCCATGACAATGAACAGCTTTTTACCTAAATTTTCCATGCTTTCTTCATTATAGGACAATGCTTATTTCCCCTCTTCATATTGATTGTAGAAACTGTTGTTTCATAATTATAAAAAGTTTTATATTCACAAGATTGGAAACTTTTATTGGCTACTAGTGATGTAAGCTAACTAGATGTATTGATTTGTGGCTTGTGTTGTGTTTTAATTGATGAAATCTCCATATTTGGTTGGTATTCATCCTCTGTGTGTTCATTACATCATCTATATATCTTTACAACTACTTTAGACCACCAACGTTCTATTCCTTATTTAGCTTCTTTTATCTCTTCTCTTCTTGTCTTCCATCTTTTGTCAAGTAAACATAAAGATTTTATGCTCGTGCTGCCCTTTCTCAGCCTCAACAGCTTCATGGTCCCTCCATTTAACTGGTGTATCGTGTTTCAGTCTCCCCGCACCCTTTTCCCACAGTTCACATGCTCATATATGTCTGTTAAGCAGAAAACACTCCTGAGGAAACACATCTGCTCCCATGTTGACTCCAGCTGTAAGTGTCGGTGGCAAAAATGCACATTATTCAGGCAAGCAGTTCATGTTTTGTGGTGCTTTCTTGAAAATTTAGGCTAACATTTTTGAAGATTTGTGCTGCAGATTTATTCTTATGAACAAGAAATGAAGCTAGTTCAGTGTCTGAACCTTTTGCAGAAGGATGAAATATGTAAGGAAGCGTCAGCAAATCAGTGTCTAGTTGGGGCTTGTTACAGATGTCTAAGCAGTCTGCTGTGTTTTCCCGTCCAAACATCCTCCGATTATTACTCTGATAACATAATTATCTCGGATCTGCTGCAGACTAAACATTTATTCATTCATTCATTATCTGACCACTTCGCCTATTAAGGGAAGCTGGAGCCTAACCCAATATTTAACAAGTGAGAGGCAGGTACACCTGGACAGGTCACCAGTCCATCACAGCAGACTGAACACTTTGCTGTAATGCATTATGGTGATGGTGCTTTAATTTAAGCAGAGCTATGAATACATATTGAGCCTCTGCTAATGCTAATGCTGATAGCAGTCAGAAGAGTTTAACATGTAGGCAGCTGCAGGTTGCTACATGCTTCCGTATGTATGGATGCAGAAATATTCCGGCACCATGCCAGAGGTCCGATTTGTGAGTTTTTGTGGTGAGAAAAAAAAAAAAAGACAGAGACAAGTTAATGACTTGGTGTTTACGCTAATGTGCACTGTTGTCACCTTGAGTTTATCTTCTGATGGTGTTTGAGGGATGTAGTTTTGCTCTCAATTAAACATTGAATTAATTACCAAATGACAGGTTATGCAGGGTTAGGGTGTTGTAGTAGGAATTCAATTAACCGCTCTGAGTGGGGCTTTCCACTGCTTTTGGCAGACTACATAACTTAGGATGTTCTAATCTGGACTGACTTATTCTCAGAGCATGTAGATTCATTAATGCACAGCTTCTGATTTGTGAAACTTTTTGTTCTGTGAAAATTCATAAAATGCTTATTTTATTTAATTATGTATTGTTTGAATAGACTGGGGGAAAATCTTTTGCTTTTGCCCCTGTGTATGTATATAAGTAGTAGCAGATGCCTTCATAAGGTTACACTCCCTGCAGAATAATGCAGCAGTACATGTACTTTCCCTGCTTATGGCCCCGTGCAGGTCGGAGCAGCTGAAGACTAGAGACGCAGAGGGAGTCTTAATGGGTTTGAGTCTGCTGGGCATATATGGTGATGAGTGGAACATGAAGGCAGCATCTTATCATGCCTAAAAGAAAGTGTCTAAATTGTGTAATTGTCTAGATGTTGTCTTGAATATTGAAGATGTTTTGGATGCATTTGTCTTTTCTAAATGCTCCAGAGTTTGTTCTCTTCTTGTGAGGTCAAAAAGAACAAACCCAAAAAGGGAAACAAGTTGGATAAGGAGGGTCTGTATTTCATTCATTCATTTTCATGGTAATTATTTCAACACTGCAAAACATTTGTACTTGATAATAAATAATTGCCATCTTAATTTTTTGTTGATATTTGATAATGTCCTTTTGTTTGATAAGGATTAGAGTATAGGCGCTCACTTATTTACAATAGAAGAATGACTCACCAAACACTTTAATACCAGGTTGGCCCACTTTTACCTTCAGAACTACTTTAATTCTTGGTATCATGGATACAAAAAGGTGTTGGAAACTTTCCTCAGAGGTTTCACTCCATATTGACATGACAGCATCACACAGTTGCTGCAGGTTTGTGGGCTTCATCCATGATGAGAATCTCCCGTTCCACCACATCCAAATAAAAAACTATTTTAAATATATACATTTTCAAGTTGACAAAGAGTTTGAGGTAAATTTTGCACAAGTATATTTATGCATTTTAACTTTTATTTTTCCTGCCTAAATGTCCTTTTCATGGCCTTTTGGAGCCACAGGAGCAAACCAAATTGTTCTTTTTTTGCTGTTTTAGCTCAATTTAATGTCCACTAGTTCTGGATCTCTCACCAGATCATCTCACTGGCAATGCATTGAGGAGTTTAAGGTGTTTTACACTAAAATTTGTGACCTGTAAACACAGAGGGAGATAAATTTAGGGTACAACATCATGTTTGATGTATTGACTGATGACACAATTTAAATTATGGACTAGAAAGATTATGTTACTGCACAACATTCTCGTTGTGGTCAGATTTACAGCTGGACAACAAATCAAACAAACAAAACCTCTATGAACACAACACATGTGAAATATTTCACATGTTTTATTTTTTTTATCTGTTTATGTCTATTAGCTCAGTCTCTCAGCATAAAAACTGTCATAAAGACTTGATCCATTGATTTGAGCATGCAGGCCTAATTACTTGTTCTGTTTTTTTTTGTGGTGAAGAAAAGGACTCCATGGAAGAAAAAACAGACTGAAAAGAGATTCAGTCATGAAGAATTTGTTGCATTACATTGAAGAGGTGACAAAGTTGACTTTAGGAGGTTGGAGAGGTTGGTGGATGGAGCTGGACACACAGAGTTCAGGTCTAAAAAAACAAGTTAAGTTAAAACAGACACTTTATCTAATGTTGCATAAAAATGTCCTTTTTACAGGGTTAGTGGTTGCCGTGCCCCGCCCCTCTGCTAAACACACAAAACATGTTGGACACAAAGTTTTTTAAGTTTTTCTTTTTCCAGTGTAAATGTTTAAGGAAGCATTGCTATTGCTGCTAACATAAAACATTATACTTTTGCTTCAGGTCATTCAGAGAAACTACATCCTTACGACCGAATTTAGGGAAAAGCATATTTAAATCTTAAATCTCAGTGAACTCCATCTTTTGATACCTAAAACTTATTTATACATAACACAGACAAAAGACATCTGTGAAGCTTATGGAATCAAACTATGAACTAGGGATGCACGACATGAAAATTTTGGCCGATACCGATATTAATATTGTTGTTATGGCCGATAACCGATATTTACCGATGTCGATATATATATTTTGTTTTAAAAGGTTTAAGATTATCAAATTCTGTACAAAGTGAAAATAAGGCAAACATTAGGGGTGTTAGCTTCCCACCATTTTTTGTGAAGTTCTGGATGGCAGTTTTTTAGATGACATTAAATTTGTGGTGCTGAACGAGTTCACACGGCATCCTCCTCACATTTTACTTTACATAACTTTGCAGATATTGCATACTGCTTTACAAGTACCTTCTTTCTACACTGTAAAAATTACCACACAGCTGAAATTGCTTCTTGCTTCAGTTACATCCCACAAAGCAGTTCTGCATCGCTGTCACATGTCCAAACATGGCTGCATGGCCAAACCTTCCAACACACGTACACAATCAGCAATTATATGAAAATAAATATCGGCTGTTTTGCTTATCGGACCGATATGTTAAAAAATGACTAACATCGGCCGATACCGATATTAATGCCGATATATCGTGCATCCCTACTATGAACTTCACAGTTTTGAGGAGTGGAGCCGTTTTATTTCACTGTAGTTTTGAATGACATTAACTCTGCTTGTGGTTGCAATTGGCTTTTTTTAACCAAGAAACCATAAAGATTGATAAGAACCTTGGAAAAAGTTTCCTATATGTTTCCTTGTAAACATGCTAGATGATCTGTCACGTTATCAACAAATATATGATAAATTTGTAGAAAGGCGTGAATTTCATCTTTTCCTTAAATGATTAGCAAAATTCTGGTTAAGCAAACTCAAATGAAACACCATAAATGTTTGTTTTCTGTTTTCTGTCAGAAATAAATACATTTCCTCCCTCTGAGAGCTATTAGCACATCTGCTGACAGCAGCAGTGTTGTATGAATGCACAAATGTGTCACGCAGCGTGGGTGTGGGAGGTCCGAGGGCTGGAATGTTTAACAGCTAGATGCCCCAGCTTGGCAGATGAGGCGGGTAGCTGGATGATGAGGGCACTCCAGGCCGTGTGGAGTAGGAGAGGATTCTCCTTCCCTTATCGCCCGTATGTGAGAACCTGGAAGCCCAACATTTCCAAGGATTTTGTCCAGTGAGGCAATGAAGTGGATCCCCAGGGAAATCCTCATGAGACGTCCTTCTGTTGCCTCACGCTCTCAGCTGTCATCTTTCATTCATCCCTCACACCACTGCTGAGCTTCTCTCCAGCTGTGCTGCTAATCAGATTTATCTGCTTAAGAAAGAGCAGAAATTGACTTTGTGGCTTAGTTTTTGGTGATTGCGGTTATTTTGGAAATCAAACTGAGAGACTTTGACCTGTCGTTGTGTAGATGAACACCACATTCTTACTAATGCCCTCATGACATCATCTGTCTTCTGCTGCAGGTCATTTATTTTGCAACTTTCTCAGCATGTGCCTGACTATACTCATAGGATCGTGTCCTTTTTCAGCTGCTGGATTCACTTTCCAGAGGCTTCACTTATTTTTTCTTTTTTCCCTTTTCCTCTAATCTGACATGAAGCCATAAGCAGCGCTGGAAGAAGCACTCTTATGTAAAAGTACTACAACAACAGTTTAAAGTTAATATCCTGCATTTGGAGGTTGATCGTTTGCTAAAATTGAGCAGTAAAATGTCCTTTTATTAAACTGATATTACTGGCGTTTCAGTGTGTAGATATATAGGGCATTCTTTTGGTTTCCAACCATAACTCTATGTCTCTTAAAATGGTTACTGGATAAATAATAATAACATAATTACAGAGATATAATGTTTGTTTTTAAAATGACTGTGCTACTGAAATTAGATTTATTGTTTCACTCTTATATTTCAGGGATGTGTTTTATCTCTTCATTCTTGTAAAATTGAAATGTGGAGGCCATTGGAGTACATTGTTATGTTCTAGAAAGCAGGTGGAGATGATCTGAGTTTTGTGACATGGTGCATTATCCTGCTGGAAGTAACATCAGAAGATGCTACACTGTGGTCATAAAGGGATGGACATGGTCAGCTCAAATGCTCAGGTAGGCTGTGGTGGTTAAACCAAGGCCACGTTGGTACTAAGGGGCTGAAAGCAGGATGGATCCATGCTTTCATGTTGTTTTTACCACATTCTGACCCTACCTACCATCTGTAACACTTACAATGGTTTATGTAAAGCACTTTGTACATGAAGTGTGCTATACAAATAAACTGTCTTGCCTACCCTCTGGATGCTCATCAGACCAGGCAAGAATATTAAATCATGAATGTAGGACGTCTAAGTAGAATCATGCATCTCAGACTGTTTACTGAGACCATCTTACAGTGGTGGCTATACCAGACTGAGTGTGGGATAGATTTGTGAGTAAAATTTTGCTCAGTTAGCATCTGGGGATTCATTATGACATCTCACCAGCTAAGGGTTCTGATCTGTTGTACTTCTGTTGTACTTGTTGGACATTTTCTGTGTTTATCTCACAACACAACACAAAAAACAGTGTTTTAGCATCTAGATCAGGGCCATTCAATTTGGTCCCACGAGCGTCCTGCAGGTTTTCAATGTGTCCCTTAAATTAAATGGACCCAACAGCCTATGAAATTCTGCACAATGACTCGTTAATTTGCCCGTTTACCTTTGAAACCTGAAACGGTGCAGATCTGTGAAGTCAGTCGCACTTCAGTGACGCAAAGTCAGATAAAATGCAACATGATTGTTCAGACTGAAGTTTCATCGACAGATCGGAAATGTATCTGATTTAGGACCACACATGTAAGTGGTCTGGGTCAGATTAAAAAAAAAAATCTGATTTTTTGGCATTAAAAAGTCTGATATGAGTCACATGTGGGCAAAAAATTTTAATTAAACGGCAGTGTGAACAAAACCTAAAACTTTAAATTATGATCCATATTTCTGAAAGTTTCAGCTTATTTCTTTTCAGGACGGGTGTGTCTGTATGGTAATGGGAACACTTGCATGCTGTTTCTCCATCCTGCACTCAGGGTCTTTGGGGAGCCACTCGTCAAATCATGCAGGGGAGGAGTTTTGTTGGGTTGGGGCAACTCTGAGTCATCAGTTCTATCATCACATCACAACCCTGCCTCCACGCTTGCGTCCCCCTTCCATGCTTTGGATTTTTTTCTTTTTTCTCAGCAGCAACCATGCACAAGGAGCTGTGAAAGGGAGGGTCTCTGAGCTGAAGCAGTTTTTGCGTGTCTGTGTTCATTCAGTGGATGCTCAGTGGCCCCTTAACAGGTTGGATTTAAGTGTTGACCAGCTGGCTAACAGGTGGTGTTTTTGGGAAACGGTGAGAGCATTGTTGCATAAGTTAGCAACATGTTTGGGATCCAAACATGCTTGGTTCTCCTGGTTCTCTGTGTCGGAAGCCTGGAGGCCTGGTTTTGGAATAAAGCTCCAGAGCCCACCGAAGCTGCCCCAGCAAAGATAATAGAAACCACAGATGCCGTTATCGTAGCCAGTGGAGTAAAGATGAAGGAAGAGAAGACGGATGGCACTTTATCTGTGGTTGGGGAGGAAATCATCAGCGTCGCCTCAGGAATCCGTAAGTCTGTCGAGACATGGGACGCGACCCCAACCCCCTGGACTACTGACGGAGGCGTGACAGAGAAGGTGGAGAGTGCAAAGCCTAACGTGACGGATAAATCAGGCAGGTTCAGAGGGGGGAGGTTGGAGGAGGGATCTGGGGTGGGGGGAAGGGATGGGTCAGAATCCAGGTCTGATCTGGGGTCAGTTGTTGAGATGAATGTTACTAGAAATAATGGAACTGAATCATCTTGTTTCCTTGTGCCTGCTGATTGGCCCGTTTGCAGACGGCCAAAGTTTTTCTCATTGCCCAACTTTGTAAATCACACATCTGTGGAGGAGGTGGGGGTGGTCCTACAGAAGTGGGCGTGGCTTGTGGGGGCAGGGTGTCACCACAGCACACAGTGGTTTCTCTGCCTCCTGCTGGCACCCAGGTGCCCTCCTACCACCGTGCACCTGCCCTGTCGCAGCTTCTGTCATGTGCTGCAAGACAGCTGCTGGGGGCACCTGGAAAATGGGCGTCTTCCAGTGGAGTGCGACCTCCTGCCCGAAAGAGCGCAGGAGCCCGGGGGTCCTACGTGTGCGTCAGTTAGTAACTGGAAAGGTAACCCCAGCGGGTTGGAATGTATCCTGAGTGGCAATACATTTCGAATCCGGTCAATGTTTGTTTTTTTTCTTTAGTTTGTTTGTTTGCATGTTTTTGCCTTTATTTAAAGTCAAACTTAAGTCATTTCAGTCATGCTAGGCACCATGTGGTACATTTATTAAACCAGAGGACGATAAGTAGCCTACGGTGATTTAAATTAAGTCACTGCATTGCGCAAGGTCTGGTTTGCAGTAAAGTCTCACATATTGATGGATTGAAACTTTTAAATTGTTGGGAATTGTTAAAGACTAGTTTATCATAATTCATTTTCTGGTTTGATATTTATATAATAAAAAAAAAAAACACTGAATCACAAAAATAACTTTTTTGTCGCACACATTATTTAAGTTTTCCTGTTTGAATTGCCGACATTACCCATAGTGCAGCAGTCCTCTGCAGCCTGTAGGAGTGGAGCTTACAGAGTTCTGGTTACTAAACTCAACTTTATGTGCAGCACAGCAGCGCTCGTCGACACATCTAAACAGACCTGACGTTGCAGTTCCAAGTTTTATACTTTTTCTTGCTTTTGCATGTGCAGGTCAATTTGGTTGGCACGAATGAAAAATAAATGCATACAGGTCTGTTTCTGTGCATGTGTAGAGACAGTTCTAGGGCATGACACCTCCTGATGTCAGTAGACTTCATGTGAAGCACCTCAATGCAGAAATCCAGTTGCAAAAGCTCAGTAATGTTCAGCTGTAGCAGTTTCACAGGTTCTGTGAGGTAGATTGACCTTTCTGTGCTGTTTGCTGATGTTCTGGCTGAATGGACATCAAACACATTTACAGTGCATCCGGAAAGTATTCACAGCGCTTCACTTTTTCCACATTTTATTATGTTACAGCTTCATTCCAAA
>JBAFSZ010000027.1:5252753-5265164 GCA_036919955.1 Melanotaenia pygmaea
AATTTGGAATGAAGCTGTAACATAATAAAATGTGGAAAAAGTGAAGCGCTGTGAATACTTTCCGGATGCACTGTATGCTACAAAAGCTCTGAAAGGAGCTAGCTTAGAAGTTTTCCCCCAGAGTGTAAACCCTGACAGGAATGCTGCAGAGGCCCTCTCTTTGGCCTTTTAGTGCCTTCATAAATTTATCAGCATGTAGTCTGTGGCTTCTAGTGGGGTTAACAGTATGAACTCTACAACATAAAACCATCATAATATGTTCCCATAGGAACAATTAATGCAGATGTTCCAGGTTTAAGTGGCAGATGGTAGAATTCATGTTCAGATAACCACTGAACTCGGTTGTAAAAGTTTATGAAAACTTGCTTTTAAACAAGATGAAGCTGTGCTTTACCATTCAGCGGGTTTCTAAAGCTACGTTGCGCTATAGATTTTGTTTCTGCAGAGGAAGAGCAGTATCTGAAATGTAACTGAGCTTCACGAGACTGGTTTTAATTTCCAAACACCTGCAAAATATCAACACAAAGAGAGAGCGGAGAAAGAAAAAAGAGAAATAGAATGTTTCCAGTTGTAGAGACTAATTATTTTTTACCAGATGTGGCCCTGCTCATTACGACCATAAGGTGGAAAACTCTACGTGATGCATACAGTACAGAACTGCAGAGAACATGTTTTATAATGTGACAATTCACAGTGACAAAACAGAAAAACCTTAACCCTTTAAGCGCACCGGTCATATTTTTTTTAAAAAAAACACCCGAATAGACCCAAAGAATGGAGAATTGCTCCACAAAAATAAGTTTCATGTCCACGTTCTTGGTGTCCTCTGATATCTAGGGACCTCAGAGAATGTATTCCCAGTGTCAAAAATGTTGTCTATTACTATGCCTGAGTAGATTTTATTAAGACAGGGGAGAAATGTGGCATTTCTATCCTCACCTGTCGTACACTTTCTATCGTTTTTTTTTTGTTGTTTTTTTTTTTTTGATATTAGGTCTAAACTTTGAGCAGCAGTTGAAAATAACCACTACAGTCCTGTTTAACTTAGTTTTTTTTTATATTAGGTGTTCATGTCTGTAAAATCTTTTGTCTTTAATAGACCAATAAAACAAGATTTTTCACTGAAAGCCACAAAAGAACAGCAAACCTGAACCATCGAATTACTAAAAATTACCCTAAAATTAAATGTAAAATGACTAAACAGAAAACAGTGCTTGAAAATGTTAAAATTTAGTATTTAAAAAAAAGATATTTTCAAAAAATTTTTCTTTACTTTTAGATAACTTAGTTATTTGTAATAATTGGCCAAATATTTACTTTTTAAAAACATTTAATTTACAAATACTACCCTTTTTCTATACCTCTGTCTGCCCCCCCCCCATCAAAAATGTTCTAGACCCGCCCCTGGATGTAGGTTGTACTTTTAATCACGCAGCATCAGTCGTCTTGTATCTTTCCCCTGTCACATCCAACTCCAGCATACCAGTCGCTCATTTTATCCCAGACTTTCATCTATTTGTTATCATATTTCTGGTTTTCCGGTGAGATTCTGTGGTGCGATGTGCAGATTTGTGATGTTTTAGCTTCCAGATTCACCGAGAGGCAAAGTCAGTCAGGCCATCAGTGGTATGAGCTGTGGATGACATTTATGATAGCAGCTTTGGGTGGGAAAATAGTCTGCTCTGAAGGAAGAGCGAGTCGATTGTGTGCTCGGTTCGGGCGAAAGGGCAATGAGGCTGTGGCTGGTAAAAAGAGAGCCTTGTCACAGGGATGAGACCAGGCGGCTCGACGTCTCTGCCAGGGGTCAAAGGGCACGGCCTGTTGCCCACCCTCTGAAACCAGTAACACTTGGTGGTAATTGAGTGTTGGGCAGACTATTAGAAGAGCAAAGACAGAGAGTGGGATGCTGTTCGAGAGGCTTTTTTTAACACACACAAAAAAATTGCCCACTGTTTAACTCACTGTTGTGAGGTCAGTTTAAATCTGCATTTTTGGACACTTTGACTTAAATCGGCTTGTTTGCAGCAAGTGTTGAAATTAAAAGGAGTTTGTGCCAAATCACAGTGTCAGACTAATCCAATTCCCAGTAATTCAAGTTTAATCAGCTCTCATCTCTTAGCTTATTACATGGATTTAAGATCACAAGCAGACTGAAGATGTCTCCGCTGTGTCGCCTCTGAACAGCTCTCTGAATAACTACAGCTGTAAGGGGAGCTTAGCTAACAGTGTTAGTTTCTTCTTGGTTGGGAGTGTTTGGTGTCGGCTTGTTTGAGGGTAAAGAAGAAGATTTAGTGAAGGGTATCATTACACGGTTAGATTAGCCTGTTATTCCAGGGCTCACTTTTTAAAATTAGGGGTTAAGCTTATTAAAATTACTAAGATTGTTTAAAGAAAATAGCTGTTTTTGAGTAATTATAGGGAATTAAATGGGCTGTTTTTTCCTAAAAAAAAGACATTTAGTAGTAAAGTAAAATTTAATTATTAACATTAACTTGTAGTGGGCTATTTTTGGCCATTTTAAAGCCCACACCATCAATGGATGAGTTCAATTTATCTAACATTGCATATTGACCTCATAAGGTGGTTGTGCTTGTAAAAGGAGTCCGCAGTGAAATCCAATCTCCTGCAGATTCTTTTTTTTATGCCTATGCTCTTGTCTTCATATTTCTCCTCCAGGGAAAAGGAGGCACTTTTCCCTCTTAACCCTCTGGGGAAGTCCATTAGTTCCACAATGACATTTCAGCATGTTTTAACTGGCGTGCCATGTCAACGCAGCCTTTTGGGGCTGTGTGCTTCATCCATCTAAGATTCCCTCATGATCCACTTTCCCATGGATATCTGACACACATTTCCTTCCTCCCTCTGCCTGCCTAACAGGCCATTTGTTCTTATCTTCATTGGCAGCGTCTTTTTCTTTACTCTGTAAATTAGGCATTGGATCAGGATTTAGCACCACATTCTCAAGACATAGCAAAACAATTTGTTATACTTTAACATATTTCAACACAGAACAAGAACAAACAACTAAATTAATTGTCCAAATAGAAAAGGTACATTCAGTATTTTCACTGGGACTTAAATTACATTCAGAAGCATGGCCCCAGATGTAAAAAGAGCACCAATGATTTCAAAGTACAGTCCTTCTTTCCATTTTATTTAGTTATTAACCAATAGTTAGTTTCATGCTTGTATTTTGGACTGTTTTAGAATACAGTTTGATAAACTAAAGGTAATTCCCTCATTATCTTATGAAGATGACTAAAGTGATAAATGAAAAATTTGCAGAAATAATCTTAAAGTAAACAGGATTTTGTTTTGCAGAAATGTTCCTTGTTTTCTTCTGTTCGCTTTTTCTTTTGGTTCACAGGGAAAAATAAATTATTTCAGAGCTCGAGACAGAGATTTTTGTTCTGATAAAGAAATTTAAGTGGATATTATTTTCATATAATGGTCTTGTAAATGATATTGTTAGAGTCTTGGCCAACATTATTCCTGTTCATGGGAAGTTTCGCTTTTGCTGCAGGGTCCTGTTAGTGGGAGAGCTGTGGTTAGGCTGGACAGCTTCCAGATGTGAAAGTGTATTAAATTAGAACAGGACTTGGCTTGAGAAAATCAAGCTCCTGTTGTTGATTAAAAGTAAATGCGCATCTTGGAGCAGAGAAGTAAACTTTTTCTGTACACATAATCTAACTAACATGATTCTTGCAACAGCTGCAGCAGCTGTGCTGCTGTGAGATGAACCAGCAGCAGGTGCCCTCAATGGGAAGCCGACCACTCGGCCCTGTCCGAGCTTTGCTGGGTGAATTTCCCACAGGGTCCAGGCTTAGTTGTCATCTCTGTGCAGGTGGAGGCAACACAACAACCAACATTAGTGGACCTCAAACATTGTAGGCCAGCAAGTCTTTTTTAGATTACCAGATACCCCCTGCAGCTTTTGGATCCTTGTTTGTTGTTGCAGCAATGACTTCACTCTACAGGCAAAGGTGCTTTGAAGTAAATTTAATTATATTGTGTCATTTTAGTGGTTTGCATGTTCTCCCTGTGCATGTGTTCTCTGTGGGTACTCCAGCGTCCTTTCACAGTCCAAAAGCATGCATGTCAGGTGCCTTGGCAGTTCTGAGTTGACCCCCGGAGTGAGTGCAAACGCCAGTAGTTACTTGTCTTGTTTGTCTCCATGTTGACCCTGCAGCAAATAGACTGTTGATTTCTCTTGGATATTTCCAACATCACACATTTACATCAAAACATACAGAGAATTTTATCTGTATTTATGAAAATATTCCTGGAAAAATTTAATTCTTGACTCCCGGGTGATATTTATTGCAACTATGTTAAAAAAAAAAAAAAGACTAATAATTTAAAAATAGAGAATTATTTTGCGAAGTATAAATTATTCCAACACATTTAATCTAAAAGAAACTGTGCAACCAATTTGCACACTAACAGCAAACTTGTTGTTAGTTGTTTAATTCTAACAATTTATTTTCATTTCAGTTATTAACTTTCATTTCAAGTTTATGACCAAATATGGCATTCTTAACTGTTTAGTGCTCATTATCAAATTTGACTCCTAAAATGCTCAAGCAAGACAGCGATAAGGTGAAATGTGCAATTCCTTATAGCTGTAAGCATTGTCAAGTGCATGTTTTCAGTAGCATTTATCTTAGTATATTTTAAACTTCTGTTTTATAGAAACTAGCCCAACTAAAACAAACCTTATGCTAAATTAGCATAAGCATGTTAGCATTGTTGCATTGTGTGCATGTTCGATTTTAGCTTCAGTTTAAGAGAAGTGATCATTGGTAGTCTGTGTGACAAGTAGAAGAGTTTTGCATTTATGAATAAAGAACATTGTTAACATGCTTATTTGTAAAACCAAAAAGGTAAAGATAGTGAGCATAGATGTGTAAAATCTGCATGGTAGCAACTTGTAGTAGCATGTAACTTTCTTAGCATGCTAACTTTAGCATTTGATACATAAGTTCAGTTTAATTGGGGTTTAGATTACTTATCTTAGTTTATTATTCATTAACAAAGGCTGAATTGCAAAAAGTACGTGTTGAAATGATGCGGTGCCATCATCCGTATATTAACATTAACAAAGGGACAAATTTAGCATGTTATGTTATCTGTGGAAGCCAAGAGCGGCTGGGCTTGCATGTTTTTTTAACATAGTTTTCCCAAGATAACAGAGTTGTGAGGGGGCTGGAGCTGCTCCTAGTCCATCACAAAACCAACACAGAAAGAAAAACATTCAATCAGACACACAGTCACTCCTAGTGAGAAATTAAATACTTAAATTAGCTAACATGCGCGTCTTGGACTGAGGGAGGAAGCCAGGAGAGAGCGAATGCATATACGGGAAGAATATGCAAACTTCACACAGATTTCCCCAGAAACCTACTTGTTGTTGGATCAGAGAGGTGGAGATGAGAGTTTAGCCATGATCTTGAGATCATGCTTATGAGATGCAAGCTGATGTCAGATTGAGCAACATCCATCAATGATCAATACGTCAAGTCTGACAAAGGCTGAAATTGTGGACGTGTCTGACTGTTAAGTTTTACCAATCACTCATTCACATAGTTACGCGTCTACACCATGACTGCAGCCCTTCCCGTCAGCTGTCATTGGGTCTGTTTTGATCATTGAAATCAAGTGTCACACACTTACTTTTGAGCCCACCTTTCTCAAGATAACGAGAAAAATTATCCCATTATCATAAGAAAAGCATCCTTCTTATCTGAAATTAACTCGTTATCTCAAGTTAGCAACTAAAAAAGAATAATAGCCAATAACGTAGGCATCATATCTATCAGCATCAGTTGTTTATTGCTAGCTAACAAATGATGTAAGGCTAATGTGTAAAATTGCAATGGTGAACATGGCAAATATTATTCAATGCTAAAACAATTACTTTTGAATTATGGCAAGTTTTTGGGAGTTATTTTAAATTGACCAACAAAAAATAAATATGTTTTATTTTTCATTGTTTAGCTTAGACGTATGATTTTCTTTACTATATTTGCATAAAGTTACATTTCTCTCAAGACATTCCCATTGTTTATGAACTTGGAAAAACCCCCACGACAGCTGACTTCCATAACCCTTTGATGCAAAGTTTGTAGTTTGTAGTTTTCTGTGAATCTCTCTCATGAATCTTCAGCAAAATCCTATGAAGCATCTTTTGAGCCAAAATGCTTCCTCCCTTGTGATGCTGGTTTATGAAAACATAACTGTTGGTCACAAGGTTGCCCTTCATTTTCCTGTGGGTTATTTCAGGCTTTGGGACCTGGGTTATGAGCAGATTTTCCATTATTTGACCCACTCTCAGTTTCACAGACACAATTCCATAAATATAGTGTTGATGACATTTGTACACCCCCTTAAATCCCACTGCATGGAGTTCATTGCTGGATTTAAGCCCAGTTTTTTGCTTTTTAACTTCTAGGGTTAATGTGTCTTTAGGTTTTGTTTCTCTAGAGACAAATAAAGTGTAACAGCTCATTTTATAGCAATTGACTAACCTTTATTGCAGTTTATATTGTTTTTGTGTGTGTTAAAGACTTTTTTTAAGACGTATTATTTCCATTTCTTTAAGAAAAGATTTCTGAAAGAGTAAGTTATGTTTTCTGTTACTTATTGTTTTTGTGCTTAAAATTACTTCCAAGTCTCTTGTTTCTGTTACATGTTATTATTTTAAGCGCATATAAACAGAATTTATCTGATTTCCTTTGATAATCAACTGACTACATTTTTTTCCGTTCTCTTTCAGAAGAAAATGGTGTCACTCTGCTCCAGCTAATTGGAGACCCTCCACCAGACGATATAATCAAGGTCTCTGGACCAACAGGCGATCCTGCCTACCAGTTTAGCTCTGTAGCTGCCTTGGGCCAGCTGGCTATAGCCCACGTCCCTAACCCTTTCTACCGCCACTTTTCCCTCATCTTCAAAATCAAACCTACCACCTCCACCGCCTCCGTCCTCTTCTCCATCATAGATGGACCCCAGAACATCATGTACATCGGCGTCAAGCTTAGCGCAGTGATATCTGGCCGTCAGAAGCTGCAGTTTTTCTACACCGAACCCGATTCTGAAGCTTCATATGAGGCAGCCAGTTTTGACATGAAGAGTGTGGAGAACAAATGGAGCCAGTTTGCATTGTCTATCTACGAGGATCAGGTGACTTTCTACCCAGAGTGCGACGTGGAGCCACAGGTGGTGAAGTTTGAGCGCTCACCGGATCCGATGGACCTCGACTCAGGGGCTGGGATCTTTGTGGGTCAGGCAGGAGGAGCTGACCCTGACAAGTTTGAGGTAATCTTTGGGTAACCTAAACTGGCGAGTTTATGAATTTATGCAAACAGACAACTAGTTCATGATAACCCTCTTTATGTTTTCCATGTTTTCTGGCTTATTTACAAGGTTAAAACAATCTATTATCACCTTAAATGTGATCACCTGGTGTGGTCTTCTGCTGCTGTTGGCCATCTGTTCCGAGGTTGGACATGTGTGTTCAGAAATGGTTTTCTGCATACCTTGGTTAAAACAGTGGAACCACTAGAGTTCCTGTTGCCTTTCTAGCATCTCCAATCACATTCAAAGCCACTGATTCTGATCTGTCTACATGCCTAAATGCATGTGATTGGCTAATTAGATATTTGTGCTAATACCCACAGACAGAAAGGTGTTGCTGTGGTGTGTAGATACATCCAATGATGCAATCGGAAACATCATCAATGATGTTTCATTGGGTGTTTTGGGACTTACAACTTCATACAGCCTCACTCAGACTACCCGGCCGGATTGATCAAGCCTCAAGTTGTGTCTCAGTAGTTTTGGCCCACTTCTCAGCCCTTTGAATCCAGATCCACAAGGAAGCTCTCTCTCTCTGCCGGTTCTATGGTGGACTTGGTAGCTTTCCTTTTTGCAGCTCTGTGATGCCAAGGAAGGTCCTGCAGAGGGAGCATGCAGCAAATCCTCTACACCCAACCTCTATGGACTTGCAGTGGGCTTTCCAGCCTTTTTGCTGGCATTCCTGTACCAGTTCCTGGTACTTGAGCTGCTTGTGTTTATTAGCCTCCTCCATGCAGCCCGAGGGGACTGTTAACTCCACTAAGAGGACCTCCTTAAATGAGGCAGATGTTAGCACTATGTCTGGCCTCAAGGAAGTTGGTGTCATATACTCTGGGAACTTGAACTGTTAGCCCCAGACGTGCAGGTTCATTGGACTTGATAGCACTTTGTAGACAGCTTGGCACATGAATTAGCTGTGGTTCTGTCTGCCAGATGTTTTTCCAGGTCTGCTTCCTCTCCAGCCTACCCTCCCACCTAGTTCTTGCCCCCTGCTGCCTCATGCTAATCATCCTGCAAGTCCTCACCTTCTCAACACCTGCCTGCACCTCCTCTAGGACTAGATGTTGTCTGTCCTTGCTGTGAGCATTGTGTCTCAGCCGAGACACTGCTAACTCCAGCTCCCCCTGAACTAATGAGGTTTTGGTTGACCAGAGTCTCCCTTGTTCAGGAGACACTGAACAGGTGTCCTTCTTCACGCTGCTGATGGAGAGCTGCAACTGAGGCTGAGTGGCATGTCTGCACGCCTAAATGCATGTGATTGGCCGATTAGCCATTTGTGCTAATAAGTGCAAACAGAGACATCCTGTTGTCATCTTTTTTGTGGGGCTTCATTATGCTTCTCACCTTTATAATCTGCATATGATCCTGGAAAAACTATGTGCGACTGGATTTGAGATGATGTCATATTAAAAACAGCTTGTTTTTCCAAAAAATTCCTTTGTTTACAAGCTGCGATCTCTTCTACAGACACTTCCCTCGGGAAAAAGCTCTCCGTCATTATGAAATAATTACAATCTATTAGTTATTATGGCTACAGATACCCAATATAAACAATAAATGGGTGGAAATGTTCTTTTCCCACTTAGTTCTGGTCTGAAAATGTAAACACATGACCATAAATATATTAAGGAGAAGTTAACTTGGTGGTCAAAATAATCACTTAGACAGAATTTAATTCAATCATTTCTGAAATACCAAGATTTTCTTTGTTTGTTTTACAGTTTGAGCTAAAGGAGAAGCAGATTTTATTTCCCTTTTTTCTAGACATAAACTCCAGGGTACCAGCAGAGGAAATGCTCAAGTGCTGAGGGGATGTTTCAAGAAATGTCTGACAGGAGAAACAGGAATGAATCCTCTGCCAAATGTCCCTCATGGGACCTGGAAAAGTCAGAAACACACTATGTGCTGAACAAGCAGGTGTCCTGGTGTTTGTGTAGACATTTGGTTTCTTTCTTCAATGTGTGTGTGTGTGTTTGTGGTTTGTGTCAGGGTCAATCCCAACAGGAAGACCAGGTGACTGCATGTGATGGAGGTTTACAGTCAAAAATAGTTTGTAGTGGCTTTTAGAGGGTCTGAAACTGTCTAGATCTCAAGACTTTACGCCTGATTGTTTGCACCTTTCTGTGTTTTCTGTTTTTAGGGTTTAATCTCAGAGCTTAAATTGGTGGGAAACCCTCAGGCAGCTGAGCGTTTTTGTGACGATGACGACTACGCTGATGAAGTGAGTGTGTTCATTTAATATTCTCATTGAAATGTGTGGATGCTTTTGCGTGACACGTTTTTGTCCTTCAGGCTTCTGGTGACTTCGGCAGCGGTGAAACTGAGAGGAGGCAGAAAGGACAAACTGTGAAGGTTGGTTTCACATCCAGATCTTCTTGTTTTTGCTTTGCTTTTTCCTTTAAATGGACAATTCCATTGATTTCTAACTCTACTCTGAGTTTGTAAACTTGTTTTCCAACTTCCATCTGTGTAAACTTTAATGTTTATTAGATTCAAGCATGTCAGGTGATATGTATTTGATGATATTGTGACCTAAGGAGATCAAGTTGTGCTGCTTCTTTTCCTCTGACAAAATGGCCTAAAAATGAGATTTAACTGACTCTGAAAAGTCAAAAATGGACTATTAAATTTGTAAAATATCAGAGCATGAGAAGCATCAAATGTTTTGTTGCAAGATTGGAGAAGAATAGAATTGAAGCTTCCAGGAGGCCATTGTCCTCCAAGTCCTGTTAAATTGCAGATCTGTAACCTCCTCAGTACAAAGTGTTCAATGCTCAGAGTCACAGCCCAGGTAAGGAAGTCTGAAACATGACCACCACTTTAAACCAGACACCAGCAAGGTGGAGGTGTGGTTGTGGTATGGGTTGGTTTTATCAGAGATGAGCTAGTTGGACCTTTTTCGATTAGAGACGGACTCAAAATCAACTCCTAGAACCACTGCCAGTTTCTAATAAACATTTTCTTCAAGCAGTGGTGCAGGAAAACGTCTGCACGTTCAACAGAAGCACTTTCTTCATGCAGGCTCTGTTGGATGCATTGAAGTACTCCACTACATGTTAAGTCAGTATAATATGAGAGTATTTTTCTATTTGCAGGTCCAGAACTACAATCAGCAAAACTGAGAAACAGTTTTGGATTTATACAGTAATTTGTTTATTTATATATATATATATATATATATAAATAAACATGAATGTCCTTTTCATTCATGGTGCCAAGTTTAAAATTCAAAGGTGGCAGAACTTTGTAACATTGTCTAATTGTTAACATAACACAGGAATTAAAGCACGAAACTCAAATTTATAGCACAACAATAAAAAAGTAGGCTAAATTTCAGCTGAATCTGCATCTCCCATGAGCCTTTGTGGTGCAGATATATGCTGCACAGGAAGTTAGATTATATGTAGAAACATCCTTTAGTCACATCTTCAACTTCAGTTTCCCGTTAGTAAAACTTACAACAGCACCGATGCCATCATCTACCTATCAGCAGTAGTCTCAGTGGGTAGCACAGAAACCGATTAATCATTATTAGTATTATTATTATTATTAAAGATGTCTAGTTCACTCTTTTGGGCACTCTTATTCACATATGGAGGCGTGATTGTGTATATACAAGTACAATACTGTGCAGACATGTTGATCCACTTCTCATTTGTTTATATTTCTCTTCCCACCAAAGTTTTTTTTGGACTTTTTCCTGCATTTTCACCCATTTTCAGTCCAGTTCTTGTGTCTGATATTTTTTTAAGAGGAATCTGTTTTTGGCTTTTTAATCTACTTAAACACTGACCTCTGAATCATTCAAAAAGAATAATAACTCAGGGCATGAGCCAGCGTTGTGTGAATCTATTTTAAAAAGAATCTTCAGACTCTCTGTTACCTGAAGAAAAAGATTTTTGCTGCAACAAGGTGATTCCCAAAGAGTTAAAATTGACACCTCATTTTGTGTTTATTGTGTTGAGGAAACTGTACAAATGAAGGACAAAAGTGTCAGGAAGTGTCAGACGTAATAAATATTTGCAGCAGATGATCAGGATCCCATTAAGAAATTGGTACAAATTCAGCAAAGACAGTTAAAAACAAAGAAAAAAAAAGAGCAAAATGTGAAAACAATTAAAATACTGAGTTTTAAGTGAATTTCAAAGCCAGGAACACAGATTGATTTATGAAAATTTTCCATTATGTTGATCTTCGTAAGAGGGCAACAGATTTTTTTGGTTTGTGTTGGATTATTTGTTTCAAAATACTCAAAATAGTCTCACATATAACCAGATAAAATACAGTAAATGTCATTTTGCATCACTTATTTTTTTCTTTCAGTGTTTCCTGTGTTTAATAGATAATAATAAAGTTTTAAACTAAACATAAAAAGCTTTCATCTTAATCTTTAATCTGTTTATTTGTTGAGTAACAGTTCAAATGTTGTAAAGTTATTATAAAATCATCCATTGTTACTCCAGATCCATTGGTGGGAATCATATTTTAACATAATTGGCACAATTTTGATTTTTATGTACCTAATAAGAAAAAATATACCAACTTTCTTTGCAACATTTTAGTCATTTGCATCAGATTTAGTGTATTTTCCTGTTTTCTTTTCTGTCTTCAGACCACTCCTCCATCCCTCCGTCCGGTCCAAGAACCCCCGCTGACATCCTCAGAGAGAACCAGAGTCACACAAACAGGTAAAAAAAAAAAACAAAGTGAGAGCAAACCTTCAGCATGAGGCAGCCAGGCTGCTCAGCGCTGTAAGCGTTGGTTTGAAAAGTGAAATCAAAAGTTGTTTTATATTGTTGTTTATTACAGAAGAGAAGCCACAGTAACACTTTTCCCAGCAGAAATGCAATCCTGTCAAAAATATGGAACAAATAAAGTTCATTCAGCTTTTATATTTTGTACAAATGATCTTTTTCTTCAATTTCCACCATAAATTTTCAGTCTGATTGAAATCCAGGCTAATAAGACAAATTAGCAGGTTTTCTTTCTTTCTTTCTTTCTTTCTTTCTTTCTTTCTTTCTTTCTTTCTTTCTTTCTTTCTTTCTTTCTTTCTTT
>JBAFSZ010000027.1:5282901-5294702 GCA_036919955.1 Melanotaenia pygmaea
AGTAAAGTACAGATACCAAAAAAATGTACTTCGTTACAGTACTTCGTTACTTGTACTTTGTTACTTCCCATCTCTGACCCTGAGGCCCTGTTGACATGACGCTGAGTTAGTAAAACCTTCAAGTTTTGTTGTTTAAACAGTAACAGCAAACAGGCTCTAGAGTTGCCATATGAATATTAACATGAACTGGAATCTTTGAGCAACCATGACATCTGCCATCTGTCTGTATGTTTTTACCCTCTTCGCACTGTTTTCTGTAATCCACAGCACTTGAGTGATATTTTCTACACGGGAAGATATTTACAAATGGTCCTTTTTAGCAGCAACACATTTTTTTTTTTTATAAAACTCTGCTTTTTCTACTCCATCTGTAATGTGTGATATGGATGCTTTCACCAACAAGGATGACTGGAAGTTTGCTCACACACACCAAGGAAATAAATAAAATCTTCTGTGCGGATGTGTAACAAGGATTCAGCCGTGAATGCGTTGCTGCCTGTTTTTGCATTTTCATGTACTAATAACAAATCCAGCTGTAGCTCAACGTGTTGAAATGCTGCGTCTTGTTGAATAAAACTTGTGTGGAGATCTGTGTTTTAAAGTGATGGACTTTGTTTGTATGATTTAGTTAAAATAATTTTTAGAATAATCGTTCCAGAGTCTCTAAGGTATCATAAAGTGGGCTGTTTCTCTTCCTGTCATCAGTCACCTGCCTCCACAGCTGTGATTCAGCTCATCAGTGAGACGCTGTTTACCTTGTGGACTGGAAGACTCCATGCGTTACTGACAAGAGAGACAATCTTTAGGTAGAGACTTTGTTCTCGAGATATTATCATCCAGGTTATAATGCCTGCATTATACGCTCATTTTATTAGGTTCACCTGTTTTATTGTCTGGTCTGATGAGTGTCCATTTCAGCTGCAACATCCAGGTGGTAGGGTCAGGATTTGGTGGAAACAACATGAAAGCATGGATCCATCCCGCTTGTTTCAACAGTTCAGGTTGGTTGTGGTGTAATGGTGTGGGGGATATTGCTTTTTTAAATGAGAATGTGCTGCTCTGGCTAACCTTGCTCACTCAGCCCATTTAGGTGATTAATCTATGAATATTCACAAGATGTATTTGTCAGACACTTTAAGTTAATTAGAACCAAAATGTCAATTTGTAATTGTTCCACAGAAATTACAGCAGATTTTTTTTTTTTCGTTCTTTTACTTTCTTTACATTGACTGGTGTTTACTAACTCGTATAATAAAGAAAAAAAATCAGGAAAACAGGCAGAGGCAATTATCTAAGCAGAGAAAGATACCTCTACACAAGACACATGATTAAGAGTGACCACTTCTATGAAACTGAATGTTTTAACTGTTTATTATGCTTTTTTTAGATATGGATTTAAAAATCCTACAAAATTTTTACAAATCTTATGAGACAGCAATTACTAGTGCAAATGTTTACACTTTTAATCACAATACACAGTTACAAAGTAGGCAGGTAATGATTGGAAAATGATTATAAGACACAAGAAATTAGGAAATATAAACCATATTTTCTGGACTAAGTTGGTCCAGAATATGAAGCATCTGTCAAACAATGTATCATGAAGAGAAAAACAATAAAAATAAAAAACACAAGTCACATTTATTAGAACTTTGTTTCACAAAATCAAAGAACAAGACTATGACTACATCTGCGTTATAAGCCTTTGTCCTTTGCTGGGATATTCCATCCACCTTACATGGCAAGATACTGATTAGACAGCATGATTATTTAACAGGTATGCCTTGGCTGCCCACAAGGGGCCTCATTTATCAACCGTACGTAGAAAATGTTCTAAAGTCTTGAGCAGGACTGAAATTTAGAATTTAAGTAACAAACAGCACAAAAAAAACCCCTGAGTTATCAAACATGCATACACACATCAGTAAGTATTCTCTATTGATAAATCCCACCTGTTCTAAATAATCATGTTCAGGCACATTTACATTAAGAAACGCCTCCAGTTGACCATATATGGTAGCAGCAATCCCTTTAAGAATGTGTTTTTTCCTCTCTAAAATAATGCCAAAGGAATTTCTCCAGCATTGAAATTGAGGTACTTGTAGAAAGAACCAGAAAATACTGTTTGGAACACTTTATGCAGGTGTGACCAACTAAAGAAAGAATAAGGCTTGGGAGAAGCTAACGGCTGCAGTTAAGAGGAAAGAGCCGTCTCAGAAATAATAATATGAAAAAAAGGTTCGACATCAAAGTCAAAGTCTGCTTCTGCAGGGTCCTCGGGTTGGCTATGGGGGTCATTAGCCAGGGCTTCAGTGGATTTCGCCTTTCACCTATAAAAATGCTATAATAAACCATATAAAGCACAGAAATGAATCTTCTGTGCTCTCTTTTAAAACATGCTCCCTGTGGAGCTCACAGTTCTCCAAATCCAATAGTGCAAGATAAGCCATGGCATGAGTTTTCTTGTCAGGTTGTCCTATCACAGCTGTCTTATGACCTGTTACACCAATTATTAAAATTAAAACTGCATCACTAATCTAGATTTTATTTGGCAACATAAATCACAAATTTTGCGTGGGAATGACCGTATTCACACCCTAGAGCTTGCATTTTGTTGCTCATCACAAGGTCGGTGATTAATGAAATAATCTGATTCCTTTATAAAAAATCTAATATTTATTTGGATCATTTGTCTGCAGTAACCGAGTACAACTAAACGATCTAGCTACTATTATAGTATTACAGCACTTAAACAGAGATGCAGAGGAATGGTGAGTGGACTTTTTTTTCTTTGGTTCTTCTTTCGCAACCCATGCTCAACTAACACAAAAACCCTTGTGCATTAAAGACTGGCAGATAAGATGCCTTCATCAGTAACTGTGGGCCACTGCCTAATGCCATCAGTCCAGATATTCATTTTAATGTCAGTATAGGCATAAGGCAGCAGATATGAGGTTGCCATCGCAAAAATGGCGGCAATGCAAAATGGCGCAACATACAAAAGGCTGTCAAGTTTGTCTACAGTTGTCGCAAGCCTAGAGCACCCTCTAGTGGCTGCAGACGGTAATGTTTACTCCTTGTTCATGTCAAAATGAAGTAACATTTAAAAACATGTTAATATAGTGGCACCCGACTATAAGTCACATGATCAGCCAAACTATGAATATGTGTAAATATGTGCGACTTAGTCTGGAAAATACAGTAAATGTGTACATACACAAAATATAGTGCAATTTGATGTAAAAAAAAAACAACCAAAAATTCCACTAAAAACTAAAAAAAAAAAAGAAAAGGAAACAGACTCAACAGACTGTGTTGGATCATCACCAGTCTTGTTGTTATGGCAACAGCTATTCCACCACTAATTTCCACAACCAAGAACCACTTTCAGCCATTTGGTCAGAAATAAGTTAGATTGGGACCTGACTTTTGTTCACAGTAGCGCAAAGACTAAAAAAAAGTTTCTGATACGTGCAGCTCCTTCTGCTCGAGTCTGATAAAAAACGAAGTCAGCATAATCACTTGATAGAAACAAAGTTTACATTTAAAAGAGAATAATACTGAGAGAAACCAGCTGACAATCCAGAGCTAATCTGGTGGTTTCTAGGCAGCAGCAGCATCTGAGGAAGCTGCTGCCGATGCCCCGTCCAGCAGTTTGTTGTTCAAACCAATCACAATGGAGCAAAACTGGCTGAGTCCCACAAAGTCGCAGCAGATGATGTTGACTCCGCCCCTTTCAGGCCCCGGCTGCTGCTCACCTGTCCAAAACAGCAAAGGCGTCAGAGCCTCCATCGTCATTTTCCTCATGGTCTGGAGGGGATGGAGGAAGATGTAAGGAGCATTTTCTGTCAGGTTGAGGCCGCAGATGTAAAACCCAGCTGGAGAGGCAAACAACACCAGCTTTAATGAAGGAATGAAGATACTTCCCCTGATTTAAATTGCTGCATACCTGGTCTTCCTTTCTGCTTCTCTGCTTCCAGATAATCGATCACTCTCATTGGGGATGGGCTTTTAGCGTACCTGTGACAGAACACCTCCATTAGGCCAGAGGTTTAGTGTTTGACCAGTATATCTGCAGCAAACACAAGCTTTCTGCAACATTACCTGTAGAGCATCTGCTTCCACAGCTCAGGGTGCTTCTGCTCCATTTGCTGGTAGTCATAAGAGATGATGACCTGCTTCCCTCTGGACCAACAGGAACGCAGAGTGGGAATGTCCTGAATGTAGTTTGTACAAACACATGCGTTAATGTTTGGCATATTCATTCAGAAAACTGCTTTCACATGTTCATAAAAATAAATCATTATATTCTTCAACCTGTATCCTTTAAGTTTGGCTAAAAATGTGTGTCTACCTGTGAGGAACAGAGCTTCTTGCTGAAAAGTGAGAGGATGAAATCCACCAGATCGGCATGATCCTTATACGCCAGAGATTCAAAGTGTGAACAGGAGATGATAACGATCTCTTTAGGATGAGCATCTAACCATGTAGCCAGTTCATCCAGAGCGTCCTGCAAGGAGGCATATTTATCTTCAACAAGCTGTTAACAACTTCCTAAGTGGTCCAGTGAGAGTGTCGACAGTCCCACAGACGTTTATGGAAAGATTAGAATACGCTTCCAAACTATAAATCTCTGATAAAATACAGTCTGTGCAGAATCAATGAACATTATTGGTTGAAACTGAGGAAAAATTGTGAGGAAAATGGATGTTTTCGCCCTGTTCAAACGGACTGACAGATGTTTGGAACTTTTGAGGGCTACATGAACCACGCGACTGGGTGTTGGTGAGATTAAAGAGCATCATAACTCTGTGGCACCGATTGTAACTGTCTTACCTTGACTGTGATCAAAGTGTAGATGCCATGAGCGAAGAAAAGTGTGCTTCTCCCTGTTGGCTTCTTGGCAATCCGCAGGTCAAAGAACCGAACACCAAGTTCACACTGATCACTGAGGACCGATTGCTGCAAACAGACAGAATAAAAAGTCCCAAATGTAAAAACTTTATAGACTAAATAAAAGATCATGACAGCAGTAACACTAAAGGGATTGGTCAGATTTCAGGATTGGTTTTATTATTTTCTTTTATTATACGAAGTAAAACTTAAAAGCAAACGGATAAATATTCTGAATATTATAATTAATAAAGTCTAAGTATTTACATCATTTTAAGACCTGATGGCTTTCTCATAAAAGCAGATTTAAGTAATCCAACATTAGAGAAGAAATAGTAGCTTGAGTGAGCCTTTAAGCAAAAGCCAAATAAGGAATTTTACTTATTCTTCAAGAGACGGTGACATCAACTGAAGATTATCTGATAACAGATAAGATGCATGTTTCTTACTTCACTTTTTGGATAAATATTGTAGTGATCCATGTCAAGACTTTTAGGTGATATATAACTGTGACCATAACAATGGCTTTAAGTATGACAGTGATCATCACAGTTAGAAAAGTTTTATTTCAGCTTGTTGGTTTCTTTCTGGCGTTTTAATGCTAGACAATAAAAATGCAAAGAATGTAAAGGATGGGAACATGACTAGACTAGACTAAACTTGTGTACCAACGTTTCTGTGAAACTGAAACAAAGATGTTTAGACAGATTTACTGGAAAACCCAAGCTAAATCTGGCAACTTGCATGACACTCGGTTTCTTGTTTAGGTGCAATCTCCTAATTTCGAGACCCTGTACCTGCGTGGTGGCCCAGCGGGAAATATAGGGACGGATGCAGCAGGGTAACAACTTGTCGGTGAGTCTGAGGATAAAGGACTCGGATTTGACCACCGGAGAGGAAACATCCAGGCAGAAAGACATGCTGTCATGGCTTCCTGTTGTGACACAAACCACCGTTTTTATTTTATTATTTTATTTAAAAAACAAGTTATATTATTTAATATTTCTCTTTAGGTGGAGGCATCAATAAATATAAGGGTTTATACCGGGTATGGCCAGGTTCCACAGCGGGACATCCAGCAGCTTCTCCGGCAGGCGGGACATCCAGTCCGGATTACCTACGAGTTGAGGTTTGTCCTCCATGTCCGTAAACTGGAATAATCCACCTTCTGTCTTTTTAACATCTCATTAGAAAGGCTAAACTTTCGTTTTGAACTTGAAGTCCGTGTTTACAAACTCTTCCTGGTCAATTTACAAATTCAGGAATAAGGTAGCGCTTCCGGTTGCATTCCAAAATAAAACCGGAAAAGTAACGGCGAACGGTCACTTTCATAACAAAAGCAATCTATATTGACGGTTGGGTTTTATTTTTTTCTAATTAAACATACGCATTTACAATAAAGCTTAGATTTTCTAATACACTGCAGTAAAAGTTTAAGATTTACCAGTTTGGGTTTGTTGTTGCAAATGAAAATGACTACATCACAAATGAACGAATGGGGAAATCTATTCATTAAGAGCACTTTGAGTGTAATTGTATTTAATTGTGATATTTAACTGGTGACCAGACTCTCATTTTTAGGTGCAATGTTGAAAGTGATAGCAACAATAATGCAAGAACTTAATGTAACTTACTTATTTTATTGTAACTTAGATTAGATTAGATTAGACTTTATTATCTCACAGTGGAGAAATTCACTTGTTACAGCAGCTCTTGTTATAGAATAAGGTGCAGAAAGACAGAATAAGGTGAACATGTATCACAGCAAGAATGTGCAATATAAATTATTTACAAGAAGTTTAAGACTTAACTTACTGTCGCCACTACAGGGCAGTAATTAGCCTATTTATTTATTTGTTAACAGTTGGAAAAATTACATAAGTTTTTAGGATCAACAACAACAACAGTAATTATTATTATATTAATAGTAAGTAATGTTTTAAAAATCCAGTCTGAAAAGGTTTGCATTACTACCTCATCAAATGCTGTTTTATATACAAATAATATACAGGCACATGAAAAAGTACATCCTCTTCCAATTCTAATGTTTTATAACAACACACACGTTATTACAACGTGTGATTATTTCTGTAACAAACCCCATGTGTAAAACAGATGGTATATGCCATCTGACCAAAGGGTATCTCTCGAGCTGGTCAGCTTTGTGGCAACAATCACTTTATTTTATAACTGCATCTGAGTCTATGACAAAAGGCAGTGCAGTATTTCCATCATCAGTGGTCACAAACACCACACTGTTAATCCTCTATTACTCTCAGGTAAAATACACATAATTCTGAGAATGCATTTTATATACACGTTGATTCAGTGATTGTTTAGTGGATGAATAAAATATCAACACATTAAACAAGATTAAATCTTTTCTTTCAAATCACACAGACTGTACACGTATTTCTCACACTGGATAGTTAACTTTTATTTAGCCACTTTAAAGGAAAAAAAACAAATGGGTAGTAATCTTTAAAATACAAAACACAGAAACAGGAAAAGGACTGTTAGCAAATCTGAGATACACATTGTAAAAAGATGCATTTAAGAGAAAAGACTATGATTCAGTACAGGTATGTTTTTATGACATTAGGTGGTGTTAAATGGCAGGATTTTAACTTTTGAGCTATTTATATTTTATTACATAATGCAGCATAAATACAGAAGCATATGGAAAACTAATTACATAACAATTCAGTGTCTCTTGGGCTTTTATTGCAATTTCTCTGAGCACTGCAGCAATGTTCTAGGATCATTGCAGATGTCTTTCCTCCTTGGCATTATGTTAATAGTGAAAGGCTTCATAGCAGCAAACTGCAAAAACCTCAGCTTTTATAGAGGTTCTCACACTAATGATCAATTTTTCAAGAGGAAATGATCCGCAGCACCGGGCTGCTACTGACCTTTTTATGCCCGTGACAGCTGGAAGACAAGACTCAGATTTTTATACATTTCTTCGCTGCTTTGACTTTGCTTTTGTTAAATAACAGCATGGTTTGTCATGTGTTGTAGTTCATCTGAGGTTGTACTTTGCTAGTTTTATATCGTGTTCAGGACAAACATTTTTGCAATGTCCTGAGCTGTAAAATGTTACAACTGAAAAGGGTGTATATTCTTTATCTCACAGAAGCATGTACAAAAATACTTGTCAAAGAGAAAAAAGGGGGTGGGATGAAAGAGCATGAAATGACCATATTTCTACCTCCTGTAAAATGTGAAATGTTTAACTTAACTTGTGTTTTCTTTTTTCATTATGTTCAAATAAACTTTCTCAATCAAATTTCTCCCTGTTCTATGTACTGAAACTGAAACTGTGGTCGAGTCTTCCACAAAAACTACTGAAATGTTTATGTACTCCTGACTTTTACTATTATACACAGCTAAAAATATCGCATCACAACAGCATAATGTTCATACATGTTCTTTTAGTTATCAGAGATTGAAGCATGAGATATAAAAACCTTCTTTATTGTCTCTGCCTCAGATGGATCCTTAGTTAACTACCCTAATCTGATTTCATACAAACATGTACATGAGCTCTTTTCAAAAGTTAAAAAGTTTGGCAAGTTTTTGCCAAATTTCACACTAAAGTCATGGAAGTTTGCAGCTTTCCAAAGGTTCTCAGCTTATTTGCAATACAAGACACAACAATAGACACTCACCAACCTCTTTATTAGGTAAACCTTGGTTGTACCAAGTTGGATCCACTGTTGCCTTCAGAACAGTCTTAATACAGGTATAATTTCAAAAAAGTGTTGGAAACATTCCTGAGATTTTGCTCCGTATTGACATAATGGACATGGTCTGGAAAAATAATAAGGTAGGCTGTGGTGTTTAAATGGTGCTCAGTTAGCATAAAGGACCCAAAGTGTTCCAATAAAATATCCCCCTCACTATTACACCACCAGTTCATCAGACTGGGAGACGTTTTTCCATTTTCTATTGTCCAGTGTTGGTGAGTCTGTGTGAATTGTAGCCTTAAGGTTCCTGTTCTTAGTTGCCAGGAAGTACCTAATGTGGTGTTCTGCTGCTGGAGCCCATCTGCTTCAAGGCTGGACGTGTTGTGTGTTCAGAGAAGCTATTCTGCATATCTTGGCTATGTGACTTCCTGTTGTCAACATATTTTCTGAAATACTTAGACCAACAGCCATGACACGTTCAAGGTCACTTAAGTCCCCTTTCTTTCTCATTCTGATGCTCAGTTTGAACTTCAGCAAGTCGTCTTGACCAAGTGTACATGACTAAATGGACTGAGTTGTTTCCACATGATTGGCTGATAAGTTTGTGTTAACAATTAGCTCAACAGGTGGACCCAATAAAGTGGTTGGCAAGGAGTGTATTCAGTTTGAATTATATTGTACAAGTGCTGATTTCACACATTTTCCATTTTCAAAGGTTACAAAAATAAAAAAAAATCAAACAGTATCTTGAAAGTAAGAATCCTTCCTGTTCCTGTAGGAAGTGCTAAACAGTAAAACAATGCCAACCTCTGTAGTGGGCCTTTAAATGGGGAAAAAAACTAACAAACAAAAAAAAAAAGGGATTTTAACCTTTTTGGCGTGAGACTCCTTATAGTTACGTAATGCTTGCTGTAAAATCTGCAGGTTGTGACCTAGTCCATCAAAGAGGGAAGATGGAAGATTTGTTAAACAATCACATTTTCTAGTTGCTTTTTCTGGCTCCGTGTCTATCACAATTATTTCTGATGCTAATCTCAGGGTTGGGAGCCACCTCTGTGGGTACTTTTAGCTTCAAGAAACCTTCAGGACAAACGGATAAACCTGGCAAGCACATGATCTGTTGTCCCAGTTCTGCTGTCCTGCTATTAGATTATTCTGCTGTATTTTTGCATTGTGTGCTGATATGTTGGACCAACAGGAAGCTTTTAAAAGATGGCCCATTTTCTGTTGCTTAGTTTGGGGAAAAGGTTCATTGTTAAATCTAATAGAAAAGTATTCGTTTTTTGCTTAATATTTCATCTTTTCTGACCCCTGACTTGGATACATGTGAAGTTTTTATTTGCAAAGGAGTGATTTCTGTTAAGCACTTACATGACATGCCTTAGGTGCCATTTGAAGAATCAGCAGAGAATGAAATCAAGCCCTCTGCCAACCAGACTCACATCCCTTCTTTATTTGCAGAAACTACTGCATTATAAAGCATCAACTTTATTATATAACCTAATTTAATATTTATCATATGATCTTATTAGAACAAGGAGCCTCTTAATTCACAAAGATCATGAGAGGTGCAGTGACTAATGAAAGCTGCATGGAAACAGACAGCAAAGCCACCATATAAATGCTGAGGATGAAATGAAGAACATATGGTCATTAAACTGGACATAATGGGTCACCTGATCTGTCTGTGAATGAGGCAGTAAAGTCTAAATTAAGTCAGATTTTTTTCTACTCATAGAACATCCCAACACTCCCTTGTCAGACTCTGAGCCATTAGAAGGAAGTGTTTTCTTACATTTATTATATAACAGCTTCACAGATGTTTTTGTCCTGTTTTCATAGTCAAGTGGAACATTAAAAGTCTTAATCTTGTTTGGATTATTTGGATCTGCAGGGGCCTAAACTCAGTTTAGTTTGATTATTCATGTAACTTATCTAAGGTCAAGAGTCTATCTAATTGTGTTTTTTGTTGGACATTTATGTCATACTTTATTTTATAATGACAGCAAACTGAAACTGAAGGTTTTTCTCAAGATGTAACTTTTGTTGTTTTTTATTGTACACTAGCAATTCTTACTTTTTTCTTATTGTTTTCATTTGCTGATAATGGTGACCATTTTCTAAAATTTGTAATGTTTCTAAATGATTGAGTCATGAAAAGCTCATTAATGATCATATTTGAGAAGTTATTATGAAAACACTTATATAATTGCAACATTTGGTTTTCCAACCTCGGTGAAGAAAACAAAACAAAACAAAACAAAACAAACAAACAAACAAAAAACAAAGGAAAAAATAACAACAAAAACGTCATGATCATGTGAGAATAATTTTGATTTTGATTCAGAAAATAGATTTGCGAGTATTGTCAAATCTAGGCTTAAGATACACTGTCTTATAGAAAAACACAAAAAAAGGTATCTAAAAAAAATTTGTTTTTTATAATCGCACTATATAATTGTCAAATGTTATACTGATATATTATTCTGATCAATTCTGACATTATAAGTCTAATGTCAGGGTGTTTTTTTTCCTAATGAGAATCTGTCATGTTTTCTTTTTCTTTGAATCTTAGGTGCATGTTGTCAACTTGTAACCCAGGCCTGTGGTAAATTATTTCTTTTTATTAATCAAGCAGACTGCTGTGTGTTTTAAAGTAATTACTTTAAAAGGGATTATATTTAATATTTTATTCTGATTTCCTGATACCATGAATTATCCCTAAAACTGTGAAACACATTTTGTCTATTCATGTCAGTGTTTTTCCAGAGTTACATTGCTTCAGAACAGGCACAGTGATATAGAAGTTAACCTATTTTGTTTTAAAGTAACATAATATTTTTTACCTTGTACCCTAAACCTGAGTAGCTTAACCTTTAATACTTAAACGCAATCAGCTTTTTGTTTCCTAAACCTAACAAAGTAGCTCTGTTGCTTTTATGTAAACATGTAATATATAATTACATTACAACATATATATATAACTGTTTTAAAAGACTGCTAACAGGGGTCTGACCCTCTGACATTACATATGTCATGACTTTGCAGTATATGGTCCAAAAACATTTTTGTACCCAAATAAATTGATTGTATTATCAAAGAAATAAGTGAAAACAATTTCATTTTTATTTTTGATACCTAAACTCAGGGCCGGACTGGGAAACTTTTTCAGGCCAAGAGTCATTCATGCATCAGGCCACCCTGGTCTTGACCACACAC
>JBAFSZ010000027.1:5295751-5317550 GCA_036919955.1 Melanotaenia pygmaea
GCTTGTGGCATTACCAGTAGTTTTGTTGCCTTCAGTATTTACTGCTTGAGAATCGCGGACTTTTTTACAACGCCACCGGCTGTAAAAATGAACGACATGATTCGTTCAAGATTCGTTCACTTTACTGTTCGAGAATAATAGACCTGGGTTAGTGAAAAGAGTCGAACTTCGCATCACTATTATGGACACTATGAACTTTATTGGATTATTGTTTATGGTCTTTATGTGGGTATTAGCCTGCCAGATCTACTTGAGATGCTGTGTTTACAGAATAAAATACACATTATGATTAGCTGTGTGTCAGAAAGTGTACCAATGCCATGTGTTCCAAGAAAATATTGAAAGCAATACAAGTTTCTGACCTTATAACTTACTGCTTCTGACTCCTTTGATGGCAAGCTGACATTCATTGTGTACGTTCCTTGGGCTCATTGCCATGCAGCGTGCTGGGTCTGAGACTCTGGGATCACAACTTTGTGTCCGAGCCCTGAGCATCACATGACAGCTGCGTGTCACCTCACCAACAACTACATATCCATGGCCGTTTTGGAAACACTCTCTTTCTGCAAAGAAACACAAGAGGACATTATTAGAGGGAGAAAGGAACAGAAAAAGATTTGTGACAGAGCAAGAAATAAGACAATATTCAACACTGGAGAAAGACACTTTTTCCTCAAATTCAACGTTGTTTTTGTGCCATACATAAGTATACCACTGCAAACAAATTTTTATTAGAAAAAAAAAACAAAACACAAATCATTTAATTTCATATTTAAATGACTTAATTATTATAGTACATGCACCGTGCATTCATCCAGTTTCAAATGATTTCTTGGAGAAATTGAAAATAATAAGAAAACTAAGTTTAAAAATAGCTAAACACCATCTATGTGTGAAGTAATTTATAAGACTTTTTCCTCCACCCCAGCTTCACCACGTCTAGGACTTGGTATTCATGTGATTGTAGATAAACCTGATCAGCATGGTAAATCATCAACATGTCATGTGTTCTGCACACATTCAATTACAACTGCTTTGCACGATGTACCTGATACTGCGAATAAGGAACGTGATATTTCTGTTTTTCATGAATCAGAGCATCTGACAGCAGAAACTAAACACAGTGTGCCCCGTCAAAGTATGTCTAAGAAACAACTTACAAGGTGCTTGATTTTATCGGGGAATCTTCTATGAGTTAATTTAACTAACCCAGTCTTGCGCTATAATTCATCAATAGAATTTCTAGGAAAATTCTCCAAGCCAAACATTTTCCATGCAAACACTTAGTGCACGTACGGTCCTTTAGCTGCCAGGAAAAAAAGGTGCAATGACTTTCAAAAGGCTCCCAGTTTGTCCAGAATCAAAGGAATTTGATGCTCAAAAGTTTCCATTCATGCCTCATCTGTCCATTTTAGTTTTCTAATATTGTTATTCTGGGTGTAGCAGCTGTGTACAAGTGAAAACACAAGGAGCAATGCAACAAATTACTCATAAAACACCACATATTTCTGACTTTCTTTTGGTTGTTTTTGGTTATGCCTCATTGTAAAAACGTTCCATGCATTTTGTGGGTTTGCTCTCCTGTGACTCTGGGAATTAACTTTATCTTCCTGATGCTCAGGTTGGTGCAACATTTCTGAGTAAACAAATGCACCAATTAGGTGTGGAGACATCCTGTTTTCCATTGTAACATAATGAGAGTCACCCTGATATACTGTACATTCCCAATGTAAAGAACACACTCCTTTACTTGTTTGAGTGTCATCTTCTTCATCTGTGCTGCAGTTGGGACAGGAAAGAGGCTAAATGAGGCCACTGAGTGATGATTAGATTAATATCTTTCAACTAAACTCAGCTGAACGTCAGGAGATCCGTTTCCTGCTTCGGTTTATTTAAGATGGCCAATGCAAATGTAAATGAAAAACATAAGGATCCCTTTCGTTAAAAGAACATATCACCATGGAAAAGCAGCAATTTGTTGAGGATTCCTGTGTTGTACTCTAACAATGCTCGTTGTGCTTCCAGTTTGTGACAGGTTCGGACGTCAGTTTTGAGTCATGCTGCTGTTGTAGATGCTAAATGCAGTTTGTTGGTTTATATCAGCACCAAACAAAATCTGTCATCTGGATGAAAAACATGTTTTCGGACAATAGTTCAGCATTGATGGTGCCTCCACAGATAAACAGGTTACTCCTGTCATATGCAGTAATACAACACCATACTGTAACAAATTGCCTTTTTTCTGATAACAATCCGAATGCTGGTTGTAGGGTTTGTCTCATCTTCAGCTTGTGGGCGTGGCATTGATTATTTCACAAGAATTTCCACATTTTGATCATCAGATAGCAGGAGTGTTTTCCACTTGACCTCGGCCCAGTTCAGATAACCTCTGGCCAAGGGGAGAGGACAAAGTTCTGGATGTTGTTTCTAAAAGTTCACGACTAGTTTTCATGTGACCATGTCATTCAATATTGGTAGAAGTAGGTTATGTCCATTATCTAAACTAAAAGACCTTCCTTCATGTTTAACTATCTTTACATTTAAGGTAAATCTTGTGACATGTACAACTCCAGGTCAGCACCTTCCCATCATATCAGAGGGTGTAGTAAACTTGTCTGAACCCTTTTAATGCAGTTAGTTAAGTAACCACTGAATTCCAGGAGAGTATTTACGGCAAACCAGGGTTCTTCTCAGGTCTGGGCTTTGATTTCTACTTTTATATCTCTGGTTTTCTTTTTGTTTGTGAATTATTTGATTACTTACACTTATCAGAATTTCCTTTTATTCTGTTACTTCTGCTGTGTCAGACAGGTTATAATAAAATTAATTCTTCACGTGGGACAAATTGGATAATTAAAGAGTTAATTACTTAAACTGAATACCAGCACAGTCTGCTACTAAGCGCTCACAATTTTTTTTCTTTAAATTCGTTGACAGAAATTGTCTTTTTGTTTTTGTTGCATCTTAAACCTGGCTTGTATTAGATTGCCAAAAATCTAGCTGGACAAGTGAATCTGACACACATTAATAAATAAATTAAGTTACTAACACAAAACCAAGACAGAGCCAAATAAAAATATTTAGGCCATATATATATATTAAATAGACTGAATAAAATTTGTAAATTAGGTAACCATGAAGGACACATGTGTGTAAAAGTTGACAAATATTTTGCTTCTGGAGTCTAAAAACCTTCTCAAAGGACCTGCAATGTTGTCATCTGATCCCATTAAATTCTCTACCTTATTAGATTTAGAAAATTTCAGCCTTTTCTCCACAAGCTGGCTTCTTCACAAAGAAACAAAGACCAAATCTGAACCAGTAATATGCCCTTTAGACCTTAAAATAATCTTGTGATATAAGAAAAAAGACATGTTATTAAGTGTGGATTGCACTAGATGACAGAGTGTTCAAGCAGAAACAACCACAGTGCTTCTTTTTTTTTCTACGTGTATGGTTACATTTCACTTAATGATGTTTCAAACCTTGTTGCTCATGTTCATATAAATTAATACAGATGTCACACAAGAGAAAAAATGGATTCTATTACCACATCTTGATTTCTGAATAATTTTCTTAGTTCAACTTTATGATTTCTTTTATTCGGATGTGACGTTATCACATGGGAAGATGCTCCACTTAATAAATGAAAGATTTCAACCATCTCCAACCAACATGAGGATGCTTCCCACAAGAGGATAGTCCTGGATATTGGGGGGAAATGACAAAGAGATTAACAGAGAACAATATAAACATTTTAGAGCCAGATCTGAATGCTGTCCAGAATCGGAGGGATACAGGTTTAAGAGTGGTCCAGTGTTGAAAGCTTAATTGTTACCTATTTTTTAATAATCTTTTATAAGTAATTTATCATTTCCAAGCAGGAAAATAATTAAACTGATCATAAACCTATAGTCTTATAAACAGGAAACGAAGAAACAACATGTTTGGATTTAGATCATTTTCTCTTGAATTTATAGTGGTCTGAATATAAACTGAACTGCCCACTCTGGTCACACCACTTTCCACGCCCTCGTGTTCCAGCGTGGGTCACATTTTCCTCTAATTTAATAAAGCAGACTACAGTGTACAGTAGACACTTCTGGTCTCAGACTGCATGCAGGCAGCTCTGCCGACACTCAGGTAAGACTTTTGTCTTTTCTAATACTTTTTAAAAATATTTAATATATTGTCTTCTTTCTAATTATGATTTTTTTCTATTCCTGCACTGAATTCTCAGCATGGCAAAACTAATATTAGTTTTGTCATTTTTGTGGGCATTTCATCTGAATATAAAAGTTTCTTTGGAGATTTTTTTAAAAATAGGGATTCTTTAAAAAACCATTAGCTGTTTTCTTCTGACAAATAATGTAATATTTGTACTACTTTTTTTTTTATTTTTTTTTTTTTTTTTATTTTTATTTTTACATGAATTTGAATTTTTAATACAATGAATTTGTACTACTTTTTACAAGAAGACAATAAATAGAGATATACACTACAGCAGAAGTAAACGACTGAATGCTAATGAATGAATGATGAAGGAAAGATTGACAAAGCCATATGTAGGGGGACTTTTCTCTACACAATAATTTTAATTAAGTACACACTTTGTAGAGCGGTTTACTGAAGTTTGGATGTTTACACTGGGTTCATAGAAGCTCTTAATGGATGAAAAGAGGACTATGAAGAATGTTCTGAGGTGGAGTTTGCACAGCTCCACAGAAGTTTTTTGAAAGCTTTTAAATAATTTGAAATGCTTACAGGTGGGTTTCTGAGCAAATGTTGGAGGTATGTGCGGCTTTGAGACATTACTGAGTGTACAGAGTAACTGACAACAATCAATACACAGTCTATTGAAAAGAAGGAATTTATGATTGTGTGTGAAGGGGTGTGTCTGTGCTGTCAGTTGTAGTCAAAGGGATTTCTGAAGTTCTGTAGAAGATACTTCTTCTGCACATTGGGCATCTTATGTGGTGTTTGAAGGACACAGTTAATTAAGATAAAGGTGTGGAGGCTTTCTTTACACTGAATAGAGGATTTCTGAAGGTCATTATTGTGATGGGTAATGTGAGCATGGGAAACTTAGAAAGAGGTGAAGGGGCAATCAAGGTGACAGAGGAGGTGTCTTAAGGACTTACAATTTGTTAATGAATTTAAAAGTTTCTGGGAACAGTATGGTGGAGACAGAAGGTTCAGCACAATGAAGATGGAGAACATGGATCTCTATCAGGCTATTAGGACTAAAGGAAAAGAAAAATGCCTACAGTGTACATTCTTCCATGCAGCATCATAAAATTTGCCATCCTTCTTTCCATTCAGTATTGTCTTTATTCTCATTTAAACTCTTGATGAAATTCAAGCCACGGAGAGCTGATGATCCACACCTTTCACTGATAAAAGCTGTGTGGTTATATCTCCTAAAAAAAGATTAAAAGTAGATAGCCATGGGGCGTATTCAGTAAATTTTAAATGGAGTGGCCAAGACAAGACAGAAGTTAGTGTAGGGGCTAATCCATTAATATCATGAAATATCTAGCAGGATCTTTAATGCTGGTTACAACCAGTGTGTGAAATACAGGGATTCTTGGGTGTCTGGCCAACATTCAAAAACACATCTGAGCTTTTTTTCTGTTTTATAAACAAATCTCTGTTCACAGATTTGAAATGATGTTGTACAAGATATCTTTTTAAGGGTAACAATGGGTTACCGCAGTCCTTTGTCGACACATGTTACACACACTGGTTAACAACATATATCATTTTTGTCATTAATTCAGAAAACATCATTTCAATGTCATGACAATAGTAAACTCAACCATTCTAAAAGCAAGTTGTAAATAACAATGAATTATGTAGATAATGATTAAAGCAAGAGGATGGATGTTTACTTTGGTGCCCATCATAATAAACTTGCTACCAGTCAGAATTGGGGTGGTCTGGCCCCCTATAAAATCGCCTTTTAACAAGAAAAAACATACAACTAACAGAGAAATAATGATTCCTAAATAAAATTTTCTCTCCCAGCAATGAACTTAATATTGCTGTCACCTATATGCTAGTTGTCTTCGAATAAATAATGTGTATCATTCAGAGCATCTCAAAAGAGAAGCTTTTGTATTTCAACTAATACACTGCATTCAATTATCTTCAAAATAGTTTATTTAATTCTGAGAATAGACACTCAAACATAGTTTTCATCCCAAAATTAACTCCCATTCAGATTTCTAGATGTTGCATAACTCTTTACGCGCTAGCATTTGAATTTTTTTTTTCATGTTTGTTAAATGATTTAACTTGCCTTAACATCTCATTGTAAAAAAAAGGGGAAAAAAAGAGACGCTCCCATTAATTTTACATGAGGAAAATTAGTGGAAGTCTGCTTTTATTCATGCTAATGCAGACCTACATTTGAGGTAATTTAGGAATATTTTGCAGGAGATAAACCAGATTTAAAGTCACATCATGACCATTAATAAAGGAAAGGAAAGAGTGGACCTATTCTGTGGGCTGTTTGCAACATTCCTTGGCCTAATTTGTTGTATGTAGTTTTCAATTACGTTCCCAGAAGTCCTTGAATGGGTGCACACTGTATCCGGTGCAGGTTCATGAAGGTATAATGTTATCAGTGATTTTTATTTTAACCACATGATGATAAGATGATACTGAGGTGCTTTGTGAAAGCAGTTCTGCAGTATTCCAGTTTTCAAATTTTAGTCAGTTCATATATATTTTTAACCCATTTTTGTGTTTTATGTTACAGAGCGGAGGACTTAAGCAAGACAGCAGAGTCAATATGGCTGAGCGCTATGACTGCACACAGTGTAAGGGCTCCTTGTATGGGAAGAAGTACATCATGAGGGAGGAACACCCGTACTGCATCAAGTGCTATGAGGCACTTTTCTCCAGCAGCTGTACGGTGTGCAAGAAACTGATTAGCTGCACCAGCAAGGTGATGCATGGTTTGATTCCTGTTCACAGCTAAGAAACTTTCCTTAAACATTACTTTGAAGTGAAGTTTGGAAGACCCTTGGAATAACTTATCTTTTAATTCGTTTGTTTAAGTTTAGGTTTAAATGTCAATGCATCCAGTCCTGTGGCTGCAGCTATTATCTGTAAATCTAAAATGAATCCCTTCACTCTTATCTGTATCATACAACCACTAAATTTGCAGCAGTTTCATGAGTCACAACAGGTGGAAGTAGCAACATCAAGATGTTTGTCTCTGCAGGATCTGTCGTACAAAGATCGCCATTGGCACGGTGACTGCTTCCTCTGCAATAAGTGCAGCCGATCACTGGTCGATCGGCCTTTTGCCACCAAGAATGACATGCTGATGTGCACTGACTGCTACTGCAAAGAGTACTCTGCCAAGTGCCATGCATGTCAGAAGACCATCATGCCCGGTGAGGAAGCTGTTTTCTGTTTTCTCTGTAGTGTTCTTTCATTTAAGGGCTAAAATCAGCATTAAAATCCACCCAAATACACACCGGTTTTTAAATAAATTAAAATAATACTTTATGTTTGTCTACAAATGTCATAATATCAGCAAGCAAAGCTATAATTAGCAGAGCAGTTACCATAGCTGCACTGACATGTAGATAAATTGAAAATAGTCAGTGTATGTCACCCTTTCACACTCCCTCTGCTTCTCCTCCCTCCACCTACCAGGCACCAAAAAGATGGAGCATAAGGGTCACAGTTGGCATGAGAAGTGCTTCATTTGCAAGTACTGCCAGCAGCCCATTGGGACCATGAGCTTTGTTAAGAAGGACACCAACAACTACTGCCTGGGCTGCTATGAGAAGCACTTTGCTTTGCAGTGTGTTCACTGCAAGAAGGTAAAAAAGCATTTTCACTTGTCTTTTGACAGACTTGGTTTGCTGAACAAATTAAATGGCCAGTTTTAACATTAATGACAAGCTTAACATATTACATAATTGGACATTGATATGTTTTACAGGTGGACAATTTCAATATAATATTACATGATATGTTGCCTTGTTCATCATTTGAGACACATTTCTTTAAAAGAATATGTTTTGATTAAACCTTTGCTAATTAGGGCTGAAAGGTGGCCCAAATAAATGCTAATTGCACAGCTATTAAAAAGGATGTAGGGACTGAGGGAAGAAGATTCACATGTATCATAACAGATATGAGGAGGAACAGATGGCCAAGCAGGCAGGAATTGGAGGCGTCTTTTTGTGTGAAAAGCTGGTAGGTGAGGCAACAGTCATCTGGCTCTCTTCTGACTAAGTTAGGGACAGTCAAAGATGACTAAGAAATATGATTTTACACTGTCTTATAAAGTCAAGTTAAAGAGGTGAAAGTCAAGTTCAAAGATAAACAACTGAAGTTTTAAATTTTTCATCTTAACTCTATAATTATTAATATTGTTTGTAAGAGATTATTTTTGTGTATACAATTGGTAATTAATATACTCAGCAGGATGTCAAAACTTCTGTAAACAGAAGTCATGCTTACCTCACCATTTGTGACCATTAGGATCCATAAGCTAGTCTCATTAAATTATCATGGAAAAAAGACAAAAATGTTCAGATAAACTACATTTTATTACATAAAATTTAATAAAAACTTAGCTACATAAAAACTACATCGCTACATTTAGTTACTAAGTTGTCTCTAAATAATTTAAAGGCAATTTAAGCACAAAACTCTTATGAAATACAATAATAATATGCTGCCAATTTAGGCTAATTAATTTTTTTTTTTTGCTAGTTAGTATTTAGCTCACTCATCAATAATTTAAGGACAGCTCAACCACTAAAACTCCAATAAAAATACTTTGGTAATATTCTGCCAGTTTAGGCAAATTATTAGTATTATTATTATTTTGCTGATTAGGATTTAGCTGTTGAAGTTTTTGGCATCTTAATCTGGTTTTGACTGGTTTTGTTACTGTTTTGTCAACACTTGAGATAAATGAGTCAGCTTTTTGCATGGTATTAAAAACAATGTTGTTACTAAACTGGCATTTGAAGGCTATTTAACCACATAAAATCTAATAAACACATTAGACAATCTAATAATTTAAGCTAATTATTAGTATTGTCCTTGTTAGCATTTAGCTGTTGAAGTTTTTAGCATCTTAATCTTTAAAATGGACTTTTTTTTCTTACTTTTTGGTCTAAACTGCCATTTGAAGGCTATTTAAACACATAATATCTAATTAAAGACATTAGTAATTATTCTGACAATCAGTTTTTTGCTTGTTAGCATTTTTTATGTTTTTGGCATCTTACTTTTGGAAATTACTTGTTTAGTGACTCTTTGTATGATTTAATAATTTTACTATTATATTATTTATGCTGAATAACAGAGTTATTCATACACAACACGCAGATTTTTAAATCTTATAAAACTAAAAGAGGAGGCAAGCTAAATCTAGCCAAATGAGTTGATCCAGCTTTGACTAGCTGAAGTCACTGCGGTATAGGTTCCTTACTGGATGTGCATCCAGGTTGCAAACATTGCTGCTAGCAGTCATGAGATTGTAATAGACCACTTCAATAAAAATATATTTTAATTTGTAAATTCTTTGTGACTTAAGAATGGAATAACCTAATTATAAAATACTATTTCATGGTTAAGAATTTTGTTTAAGACAAGAAAAATGTAAGCTAACAGTATTTCTGAATGATAGCTTGCCTGTTCTTTTGTTCGTTTCTTAATGCGTTGCGTGTGTTTCTGATTATTCCTCGTATTTGACAGTGTGGTTGGTTTCACTGACTCCAAACATCGGACTCTACATTTTATTTTGGTCAGTATACAAATTATAGTGAAATTTAAAGCAGGGCGTTTATTGACAGAAACTCTTTGATCCGAGATAAAATTAAAAAAAAAGTTCTAGCCACTGTCCAGACTAAGGATGCATTTCTGAGAGTAATTGGACAACCAGTTAGACATCATTGAGAATGTCATCGAGTGTTTATACAACTTGCATATAGGTAAATCAGATGCATACATGTGTTAGCTTTTACCAAATTTCCATTTTCTGCTCTTGTAAGTCATAAAGTAGAGTTTGAGTTGTGCTATTCTTTTCTTTACCAGACAATGTTTTGTTTTTTTTGTTTGTTTTTCCATCTTTTAGCCCATCACCACTGGAGGGGTGAGCTACCGTGACCAGCCCTGGCATAAGGAATGCTTTGTATGTACTGGGTGCAAGCAGCAGCTTGCTGGCCAGCGGTTCACCTCTCGGGATGACTTAGTGTACTGCCTCGATTGCTTCTGCAACATGTTTGCCAAGAAATGTGCCTACTGCACCACCCCAATCAGCGGTACATATGAATCTCTGCTTGTATCACAAATTTTAAAACTCAACCAGTGAACTACAAGATTGCCTTTAGTTTCTTTAGACTTTTAATGAAACCATCAGACTGACTAACTCATGCTTACTCTTTAAGCCCAATGATCTTCTGTCAAGACAAGTTAATCGCTTCATTTAGCACTCATGACAAGTTTGATGACTTTGTCTTTGAAGATTTTTAAATAGGTCTTGATGTTTTTATCCAAATCATAGATTGTTCAAGCAATTTCATGTTAAAGCTGGTTTTTATGCATGATTTTAATCACATACAGTTGTTGAGATTCCATAAAATAAATAGGCGTTCAAGAGATGGATGTTTAAAAAAATGTTCATAGAATGCAGCCTAGTCCTGTCATCCATATTTGTGTATTTATGAATAATTTGTCATCTGCATGCCGATTTAACTGACATCAGGAAACATATTATGTGATGTTTTGGCTTTGACTTTTACAAAACCTCACCAAGAGTTTTGCCAATGTAGGTATAAATGACTAGAGCTTATAAACTAATTATATTATATGATTTTTTTTTCTCCTTAAATATTTAATAAAATGCATCATGTGCAGCACTGTGACATAAAACTGAGTCAGATCTAAACAACAATCCAACCAAAGTGATGATAACATCTCCAACACCTTTAATATGGACTGAACGACCCTCAGATCATATGCTTCTCTAGGCATCCTGTGTATCCAATCACCATCAATTACAGATTATTGCATTACAGAGATCATGAGACTTCTCTTTGCTGCTTTCACCTCAGGTCTCGGGGGCAGCAAGTACATCTCATTTGAGGATCGCCAGTGGCACAACGACTGCTTCAACTGCAAAAAGTGCCGCCTGTCTCTGGTTGGTCGAGGTTTCCTGACAGCCAAAGATGACATCCTCTGCCCCGACTGTGGCAAAGACGTCTGAGTTATCAGCAAAGCCTGGGAAGAGTCCGACCAGGCTGTCTGCTTGACATCATCCTCTTAATTTGACCTCTGTTGCATTATTTATAACATTTATCAGTTTCTTACACATTAACCTGCATGTGCTGGTGATATTGTGTTTTATGTGACTGATATTACAGCCTTCCTTCCACAATGTTTTTCTTCTCTTTTGCTTGTGTTATCCAGCTGGAAGGCAAACTATTTTTTTCTGCCATATTTCACTGTTTCATGTCAAAAATCCTAACAAACAAAACAAATTACATGTCTCATTTTGAAATGAAAGTCTTTGCATTAGTATAATTTCTGATAGATATTGTAGACTATATAACAGCATGTACAATTCTTTAATGATCACACTGCAATGCAAATGTTTCTACTAATGTTGTTTGTTGCAATGATTATTTTACTTAATCAAATCTGAACCTGTCTAGAAAAATAAAAAAAATTTTCACCTGGTGGACACCACATTGATGGGTAACTTGACTTGATGTTGAAGAATTAATCCCCTTATAAAGAGATTATAAGAACTCTAGAGGGATAGTATGCTTTTTAAATGCTAAAGGAAATAACATGCCTCCACTAATGGTTAATGTTTGTCCTTTTTATAATGCAGTTGTCAATGCTTGCAATCATACACTGTTTTGTTTCCATTCACTAATAAAAGATTGACACTGCTGTTACAAATATTTGAGTCTGTTTTCATTATTTCAATAATTTATTTTTGTAAATGTATTGTTTTTTTTTTTTGTTTTTTTAAGGCTTTGGTTCAGATTATTTTGAGCCCTTTTCTTTTAGTTATTTTATATGAATGGGTTTTTACTTATGTAAGGTGCTAATATATCAGGGCAAAATCCACTAAATTAAAATAAACACTTTTACTTATTGAAATTGCTGTGTTTAATATTTTGATCCATATTCTAATATTTGACTAATTGCTTTATTAGTTTGTAAATGTTAAAAATAGTGGAAAATTTCCATTGCAGTTTTCGCCAAGAACCAGGCTGACACCTCGACACACTTAGTTCTGTTTGACCCACACTTTTGAGAAACTCTATACTGAATAGAGCCGAAGATCGTTTCTGTATGCTATAATAGCATTATAGCAGAAGACAGATCACTCACTCTTTCCCTTTTACTAAGATGCGTCTGATAAAAACGCCACAGCGTGAGATGCGTTTGGATTACTTTACGATCTTTGATTTTCGTACCGGAAGTCTGCCTAGGGTCAGCAGGAAGCGCTCAGCCCTCACTGAAGAACAAGTGGGAGAAGCTAACGGTTTTTAATCTGCAAAAGCTCGTTCAACATTTAGAAGAAAGCATATTCACAACATATTGTAAGATATGGTGATTATGTTATAAATACAGCATTGTTATCGTTTTAAGTGTAACCAAATTGTGTTGAAGCGCAAAATAAGCGCTGGAAAGGTACTGCGGCAACTAGCTAGCCGGCTATTTAAATTAGCGAGGCTTTGTTAGCCTTTTTGCTAAGTAAAATTACGCCTTCGAAGTCTACAAGACGCGCCTCTTTTTCTTCTTTCTACATGGTTAAATAAAAAATTGTGTCAGGGGCACCATCGGTTTATGTAGTTTAAAAAATGGCCCAGTTAGTGTGAAACGGGAACGGGATGCTTGTTTCGAAAATCTCGGTTTTTTTTTTGGTTTTTTGTGAAAACGGCATGATTTTGTTGCAGCTAGTAGGAAATGAAAATCAAATGGAAGAATTACGGATTAATGTCGTTTAATGTGTGTTAACATTTTAATTACTATGTAAGTAACTGAGGATGGGCCGCTCTGTCTCGCTTTTACACACATGACCAAACTCTATTGGAAAAATAAATTTAACATCTAATATCTCTCGAGCCACGGTTTGCTGTATTTTTAAGATAATTAGCTTAATTTATTTAATACTTCTTCCTTTTTAATAAGTCTTTTGGTATTACTATTTATCAAGTTTGACTCCGTACAGAGTAAAATAGGGAGACACGCGAAAGATAAGTAATAGATGGTTTTCAATAATAATAATGTAAAGCCTCCCTGGTGGTAACTGACCCATAGGCTGCTGACAAGTTTTATTCTTAGTGCAAATATGCAGATAATAGTTTAAATGTGTATTTAGATAATGTCCTTGTAGTCATGTTATGATTCATGAATACAGAAGCTGAATGGAAGAAAATGTGGTTTTATATGTATTGTCTAATAATTGCTACTGCATGATTATGTGTGTATATGACATATATATGACATTAGAAAGTTTCCTTTGTCACCAGACTGCGTTGTGCTTTCAGCTAAAATGAGCACTGCTGTACCCAACCATCGAAGGACCAAGCCAGGTGGTAAGACTCAGCTATACTTGAGAAATTATTTTCATGGATTTCCAGGTCAAATCATACATGTCTTTATGGCTTCGTTACCCTCTAAATGTTTTACAAATTATTAAAGATCAAGATCTTTTATCTGTGATCCGGATTTTAGTCATTTAAGATCGAGTATCAGCCAATACTGAATATCAGTCTGTATTTTTCTACAGAATACACCACTGCAATCTATACAATAACACTGATGCTTATGTGGGCCTGTTATACAATAAGACAATTTTTTCTTCATAGTTCTTTTTTTTATATTAATTTTTTAATTTTCTTAAAAATGCAATATAATTATAATTTGCACATCCACATCTTTTACTTTTTATCTTCTTAAATACTGAAAAAATATTACTAAATAAAAAATGGCACAGTTCTATGAGAAATACTGTGTAACTGCTTGCTCTGTCACAGATATAACATAGATGACTTCTCAGAGATCCAGTCAGCATAATGATTAGATTAGTATCTTTTCATCTGTGTGAAAGAAACTCACCCTTTCTACGTATCTTTATTTTACTATTGTTAAACACAACAGTTGTTCAGCTTGTGTTACTGAACTCCTCACATTCAACTAACTCCACGTTGCTTTGCACACATGGTATTAATACCTTGTATTTAGTTTCATGGGCCGTCACCTTTACCAAACAAGGAAGTAGTGGCATTAAATTAACAGAATACCACAAAAATGGTTGTTATAACTACATTTATGACAGTCATTAACTTGTGTATCATGACTTTTAAAGCCCTTCCTGCTGCAAGTGTACCCTACACAGTGATAGTAAAAGCAACCATGTGTCAGATCCAAGCACTGTTAACCCTCTATTCTTTGAAGGCATAAAGCCGGGGGCTGTTCAAACTGGTGTGACTGGACCAACCTCCCAGATCCCTGGTTTGTCCCAGAGTGCCGATGAAAGTGCTCCAGTGGAGAGGACCAGCGGGCGGCGAGTTGGAATATTTGAGACCGATTCTGACTATGTGAAGCTTGCAAAGCAGGGGGGGCACAAAGGTAAGCTGTCTCCAGTCCTGTCAGAGATGAAGTTGTACAGCACAAGCTGGGTTTCCATTGACTTCTTTTTATTTGCAACAAGGGAAATGAAAAGAAGGATGATGATTTGCTAAGTGACATACAAAATGTCTTTTAATGTTAGCTGTATGTTTTGTTTTGTGGGTTTGACCACCAGTTGCTTTGTCCCTTAAGACGCTAGATCACTGGCGCCCCGATCTATGATAACATCATTGTTTATCACATTTTAATAAAAATAAATATTGCTATCACTGCCATGTTGCTCTGCTTTGACCTGCAAATTATGTCACTTTTTCTTAGATAGCTAATGTCTAAAAAGAACAAATATAATTGGTCCTCTGTAGCTGAAATAAGGGAAGATGTTTTAGATGCAAAGTGATGCAAAAAAAATGAGCTGAGTTGGTTTCATGACGACAGTAGGTAAATAGTAGCATAAATAACTGTAAATAGCAAAAAGACCTGGAGGGAAAAGTGTAAATATAACGCGCTAACGGGTGAAAATTTTCAAGGCGGGCACAGCATCTGTCATTTATGACGGAACAAGATGAGCTGGCTGGCTCTGGATGGCGTCATACCTGTGAGGTATAAGTGTGTTTCGACACCTGCACTTTTCCTCCATTTTTTAAGAAACATAGTTTCCACAAATGTCACTGTTCTGGTCGTCTGTGGTAATGCAGCGTGGCCATGATTAAGTCACTTGTAAGCTGTGATTAATCTAATTTAACATTTTAATCATTTGACTGCTCTAGTATAGTTTCTGTTGTGTGTTTGCTTCATAACCGTATCCTTTTTTGTGAAAGCCAGCACTTAAAAATTGATATGCAGACGAGAAAAGGTTTAGTTACTGTTGGTATGTAGCTGCGCTCCAATCGAACATCCAATCAGAAAAAAAAGACGTCACGTTGAGCCTCTACATGCATATTTACGCACACAAAAACATAAACCAGGCGGACAACATGCCTTGGCGTTTTAATGGTTAATAACCACATAATATTTTCCAGTAAAGGACAATGTTGAATTAAGTATGTTCTGGCCTCTTCGTTTAACCTAAACAGCAGCTGCTTGTTAAGTCTCATCAAGTCAAAAGTTCAGTGCAGAGTTCCGTGTTATTCTCCACATGGATCAGGATTTACTTTTCTAATTGCTGCTGCAGTAGCCTTGCAGGAGAGTGGCAGGGATTTGGGAAGTGACAGCACAAAAGAGGAACATTATGAGTTGGCGATTAAGCTGATTTAAAGGAAAAGTCCAAACTCAGAATGTGGTTGAGTAATTATTTAGCCACCAAGCTGAATGGGCTGTAAGTTAAGTGGCACATTTTGTTTTTAATAACAATGCTTCATAATTTCCTGCAGTGTTCTAGCTCCATTTACAATATTGTCTCACCTCCTGCAGGGCTGTTGAGTCATGATGCTGATGATGATGACAAACCAAAACAACCATATAACCCACCCAACTGGTTTGGAGGTGATGAGTCAAAGAGGTAAGAGCTCTGATTACAAGCTAAAATGAGAAGTCAAACACGATGAAGACTCATGGTAGCATGTTGTTGTTTGTGTGCATTAAGAACCTCTTGAGTAGCTTCTATTAGTAACTTCCTGCACATGCTTGCCTCTTAATTTTCAGCCTTAAGTCTCTTTTTATCTGGAGGAAGATGCCAGAAAACTGATTATCAAACAAATGTGAAGCTCATCGAAAGAGGATTTTGGATTAAAAATGGTCATCGGTTGCAATTTCAAGTATCTTATCAGTGAGAAAAAACATTGATTAAAGGTCGAGGAACGTCTTGAAGAGCCAACTCTTCAGGCAGCAGCCGATATTTTCCCAGAATGTGAGAAGTGGTGAGCAGTGCTTTGACATGGCATGTCACCGTGGTTTTGTGCTTACAGCAGGAGCAAAGCAACGTCTCCTGACAGCCAGATGAAGGCGAGCAGGCAGCCTCTGGCTGCACCATTTGGCACTGATAACGGTTCGTCCTGGGAAAGAGAGGCTGATAGCTTTTCCCATGGTAAAGATAAGGTGAATGGAACAAACTAGCCATCCCCAACATTCACGCCATGTAGACTTCCTCCATCTTTTATTATCATTATTTAAATTTTACCATCATCTCTCCTTTTGTTTTCTCCTGGTTTTGCTTCGTTTTCGCATTTAAATTTTTTTATCAGGTGGTTTGTGGGTGAGAAAAGTTTTTTTTTTTCCTAATGATGTGGTTGCAATCGTTTATTTCCTGAGGTTTACGTTCCCTAATTATAAGAAAGATCATTTTCATGTAAAATCCTTTTAAATGATCCCTCACGTCGTGCTGGGGGAGTACTTATTCATGGTGCCAGATTAAAACAGTCATTTATTAAGTAGTTTTAGTTTGTTTTAAGCCAAATGAATGGATTTATATTCTTGTCTGATTGTGAGCTGATTTTGTTCATGGCAGCGTCTTGCATCGTTTTCCATCGCATGACTAATTTCACCTCAAGTTTTCCTCCCTCACGTCACCTTTTTCTCTGCTTTCCAGAAATATTTCCCACCAGATGATTGGTCTGTTAATTTTCTGCCATTATTCCTCAGCCGAATGTCGCGTTCGTTTTTGTTTCGTAACATTTCGAGACTTCACAGATAACGATCAGTCTGGATAACTTTTCCATCCTGCAGATGTCTCCAGATGGTGCAGTCAATCAGATGGAGGGTCTGTCACTAACCAACAAATACAAGAGAACGTAAGAAATTTCAGGGACTTTTAATTATTTATCTTTACGGTTGTTATGTAAATTGATTTAACTGATTGTAGATCCTCCCTAGGTCTTATGATAAGAAGGCCCCTCCGGTCAGCATGTCCAAGCTGCTCAGCCATGGCTACATGGAGGACAAGAAGAAGTCTCCCAACGATGATGACACCTCAAGTATGAAGTAGTTTATATGTCAACAGCATCTGAAGCATCTTAAATGATTTGATTCAGGAGGAAACGTTTGTTCTTGTTTTCCAGGTGTGACCTCGGAACAAACAAGCACCGTCATGACGGAGGACGTGGATGATCTGGAGTAGTGCGCTCAGGTTTCGGTCTGGAGGGAAAGTGGGCGGTGGTCCTTCTAACAGTGGCGTCACAAACCCACGCACACGCCACCCCTCCCCTCCAGGATTCGCTCACATTTATTGTACATCCACTGACTGTTTTAGGTTTTGTACTCATGTTTATGCAAAGCTCCTGTCTCTATTTATTTGCTCTGGTTTTTCTTAGAAGGGCAGACTTGTTAATGAGTAGATGTGTTGGTGCTGGCAGTGTTTGTTCAAGTTTCGGTTTCCTCGATTTGAAAGACGAGTCATGTGTGGGGCTGAAAACTAACAGTGTTTCATTCCCTGTTCGGCTGCTGTTAGTTTTCCCTCCCTGGTTGTATGAAAATCGAGTCGGTGAAGTTTTAAAGTGTTTGTGATTGTGATTCCAGTGACGTGAAATATTATTTGTTTTGACCAAGGGCTCCTGTCTGAAGGGATGTGAGAGATTCGTGTGTTTTCTCGGCTGTGGGGGTGGAGACGATCATTCGTTGAGACAGCAACCCTGCAGCTTTGATCACATGATAAATAAAGATGGTCAGAGCCACTGAGGTTTGTTTGGTTAAAACGGGGCAAGAAATATTAGTTTTTTTTTTTATTTGCTGTTCTGCAAAAGGTTGCTCTTTTCTGTGATTCCACCCAGAACTTTTAAAAACGTATTGCTTCATTTTTCCTCGGCAAGCTGCATTAATGAGGATAAAACAGACAAACCGAGCGAATGTCAGAAATTTTAACAGTGCCAAGCTTGTACCTCAGTGTTGAATCGCTGCATTTCCCTTCAGTTAATAAGGTAGACCTTATGCAACAGCAGGAAGCGCTTCCTTCTTTAGACCAACAAACCGAAACCGTTTTCACACATCAGACATTTTTCGAATGAAGTCTGAACGCTTTCATTCACCTGCCAGTGAAAATGAGTCGCCACCGCTCCCGAATATCTTCTGAACTTTTCAGTCATGTGGTGCATGTGTGAAAACGACTGATTTCCAGTGTCATTCCCTCTGAAGACTCGAGGCAGACAAGTTGTTTTTCTTTTTTTAGTGAGTTCTGAACATGCCAACCAGTTTTTTTTCCTTCTTCCATGCAGTGTTTTCCGTTTGTAAACATCAGTAGGATGAGTCAGTGTTAGTGCACAGCCAACTTGTTGAATAGAGAAATAGTTACTGCTGCAGTATTTCAGCAAAACCTCTGGTTCAGAAGCTTCCTGCGTTTCTGTCTACGTGTTGAATAAAATAAGATTTAGATGATAAAATGTTCAAGAATGAAAGAAAATGTCTTAAGTTGGAGCAAACTGCTCGTAAAGTGGCTCCCAAACTGCTGCTCTTTCATTCCTCCTCTTCTTTCCTAGCATTCGTTTGACTGTCAGGACATCAGGAGGTAACGATTCCTTTGTCATTTTATGTACACTTTAGCTGCGAGTCATCTAATAGGAGCTGAACTACGAGAGTAAAATCCTAATCCCCCTGGGTCCTTTGTCCAGGGAGGAACTTGTTAAAGCGGAAGGATCGTAGTGATGCTGTAATCTTAATAAATTCAACACATTTATTATGTGCATCTCTGAGATGCTGCAGCAGTAATAGAGTCATTTAAAACTTTAAAGAGATCTTCGTCACAGCTGTGGGGTTTAAGATTTCACCAACGTGGTGAATTTCTGGTGCATAATTTGTCCTTGTGTTGAATGAAAAGGTGTTTTTACTTTGCAGCGCAGGAAAAGGTGAATGTATCATCTTTTGATTTTTGCTCTGATGAAACGGGTTTATTTTTAATGAAATGTTAAATATTCCAGTAATAAGTCCTCTGTCATGTTTCTTCCTCTGAACTGTGAGTAGGTGGTTTTATCAGTTTACATAGCAGGATGGAGAACCTTTAGTGGCTTAACTTTGCAAAGTCCTGTCACTTGTTTTGCTTTCTTTAAATGGTGTTAATGTGGAATACAAATGTACCAGAGAAAACTGAAGAAGGCAGCTTTTCAACAAAAGATCCCTCAAGTGTTTGTGGTGAGGAGAAACCCACCTGATAATACTCAGTGTAACACCCTGCTTATGTTGATGACTGCTCACAGACTCTTGACATTTCAATAAATGGGCATGTGCATGTACCTGTGTGCTGTTGTTTTTTTTACACAAAACAAAAAGTAGGAGGAAATTTGTTTTTAAGAATTACCCAATAATTATTTGAGTTTTTTTCTCTACCTACAGCACCCAAAGACAATTTAAACTCACTCTCTTTACATATACTTCCAAATACAAAGATTTGAAGTGGTTGCGTACATACAGGTGAAGTGCAGGTTTTCTGACCTTGACAGTCCGCATTAGCAAGCACAGAACCAGAGGCTTGGCCTGAGTTGGCATGGTAAAAGTATGACTGGCCCCCAGTGGACACCTCAAGAGCAGACGATCAAATTCGAACCGATATTTCGTAGAAACAACTTTACCTGGGTCAACCTCAAATGTCCCAGTGCAAGTGAATGCAGCATGTATTACACTTCTTAAGTTCTACATTAATACTATGACCATAATGCAACATTTATACAACATATTCTCACCAACTGCTTGCGGGGGCAATATATGTCCAAACTTCAAATTTTATGAAGAGGATGTAGCTAATATTCATAAAACTAGCAGATGTGATAATTGTACAAAGTTAAATGGCCAATGATGCTAAAGAAACTGATAAAATGTGATTCGATTTAGCTCCATTCAAGTTTTCCTTTTTATCCATGAATAAAGTTTAAGTGTTTGTGCAGCAGTGATTAAAGACATACAATACATAACTATCCCAAGTTAAAAAAAAAAATCTATAGTAGATAAAGCTACTTTTGTTGTATGTCCTAACATTTTGACTCTTTAAAAAACATTTTGTGCCACCCTTTTCATAGCTATTTCTTGATCAGTCAGACCACAGAACAGTTTCCCACTTTATCTCAACCATTTAAAAACAGCTTTAAGAAGATTGAGGTGTTTCTGGATCATTACACATGGCTTCTTCTCTGTATGATAGAGCTTTATCCTACGTTTGTGGATTGTAGGGTGAACTGAGTTTACACAGTGATTTCTGAAAGTGTTCCCGAGTCCATGCAGTGATTTCCAGTAGAGAATCATGTCTGGCATAATTATATCAGCACTTCACTGTTTTGCTGCGGACACCAACACCCAGTTTTGATGCTTGAGCCTTGTTCAGCGCACAGAGATTCCTTCTCAAAATCACTGAACAATATTAACCAGGCAGATTGTGGTTATTTTATGTTGAGGAACATTTTTCTGAAGTTGTTACACATTTTTAGACATTGTTTGGACACCATTTGTGCAGACTAATGAACCTCTAATCAGCTCAAAATGGTAAAATGTTTCAGTTTTAACATCTAATATGTTCTATTATAAAAGGTAGATTTATTTGCTAATCATTTTATTTAGTGTTTCTTTACATTTTACACAACATCCCAACTTTTGTGGAACTGGGGTCGTACATAAAATCAATTTAATGCCCACAAACATAAAAAAAAGGAAAGAAAACTCAAAAAATTTTAAGCTTAATCAATAATTTAGTCAAAAATGTGTTTCCATAAAATGAACTTAATAAACTTAAACTGTAAAATGATCCATTGGGAGTCCCATAAAGACCATTCTGGCTGTAGCGGTTTGTGTGGAGTAAAGACATACACACACACACACACACACTGGCCGCTGCAGGCTGCAGCCTCCCCTCTGCAAGCGTGCGGTTTGCATGGAGCTGCTGCGCTGCTGCACGACCTCTGTAGCTTCAAAAGCATCGTATGCAGCGGTGCACGTCGGCGCCTGATCGATCCCTTTATTGGAAAATAATCCATAGCCGCATGGTGACGTCACGCCGCTGATAGCGGCTGGGCGGTTTGGTCGGTGGGTGGCTGCGAGCTGCGCGAGCGCCAGAGGTGTAAGGTTGCATTTATAGCCCATTCTGGATTGGGAAAATTATGAAATAAGACGAAGAGTGGAAAAGACAAAAAAAAAAAAAAAAAAAAAAAAAAAAAAAAAAAAAAAAACCCCCAAGAACCCCAAGACGTGCCCTGGATTTTTTTTTTTTTCCGTCGGAGGATGGGAAACTTAACTTTCCCCACCCCCTTCTTGAAGAGGATGG
>JBAFSZ010000027.1:5323213-5335603 GCA_036919955.1 Melanotaenia pygmaea
TGAATGGGTGAATGTGACGTACATGTAAAGCGCTTTGGATAAAAGCGCTATATAAGTACTGGCCATTTACCATTTACAAAGTTTCCTTCAAGCATTGAACAGAAACTTGTTTTGCTGTTGACATCCACAGAAAAACAGTGAATGTACAGGAAAACCAAAACAACAGAGACCCATGTGAGCGCAGACGGCGTCTGTCTCCCTTCCCTGCTGTTATTTTAATGCCCATTTCTATCCCGACAGCATGACGGTCGCTCTGTTCTCCTTCTCTTAATTATACCTGGACAGTGGCCATATTCTCAACTCAGTCCCTGGGTGTGCTACTCACTTAGGCACACTGCTATTTAAAGGCTTATGATGTCCAAGAAAAAAGAAGCAGCTCTTACTTTTAATCTGCAGTTTCTATGGAGCTGCAGATTGTGCCTAAATCTCAACTGTTATATGGCTGCCTTGATGATGTTGCTTTGGTTTTCAAATAACAGCTATGTCACCACTGAGTCATTTTTAGTGCATGAATTGCTCTTTATTGATGCGTGGGATTCCACGACTGCTGCACTGTTTTTCTGCACATGCATTGGGGTGCAGTTGCAACATTAATGTGTCGTCAACAGTAGCTTTACTGCAACACTTGCAAGTTTCTGCTGGAACAGAAAGCCATGAGGGACACATTTTACAGTAATAGTAACTCAAAATAATCATGTGTTCAAACTTCAGAAACAAAGGTGACACTGTGTAGTAGCAAAGCCTGTCACCAGGCCTAATTGCGGGTATGTTACAGTTGATTCTGGTGAGATAGTGAAATGTGATCCATTAAGGCGGATGTGAGTAAATGATCCATGAGCAAAAGGGTTAAATCAAGGGCAGCGCTGTCAGTTCTGATGGACTGTTGGGGAGACCAAGGGATTTCATCTTGACGGGGTTGTTGACAGATTGGGGTTGTGGTCACATTGTGGTGATGTACGAGTTAGTCAAGGTACTTCAGGGTGTTAAAGCAGGTTGAAATGTAGTAAGTTTAAATGGCAGGATCAATTTTTGTCCTTTTTATTGGCAGGAAAAAGAACAGTTTAATAGCCTTTATGATCAGTATCAAGCAAAATAAAACTTATTACACTGTGATGTTAAATAACATTGCTGCCAAGCTTAAAGAGGATAAAGAAGTACAGGAAATGCTATGCTGGTATATCTATAAACAGCATGTTGGGGGAAGGACAAAGCAAAGTTTGAACAAAATATTGTTTTTTGACATAAGAAGCTTCAGATTTTATCCTTTCTTCCAACAACGGTTAAAGTCCTTACAGACTTCTTCTGCCATCTTTTCAAACAAAATCAATGTGCTCAGGAAAAGACAAAAAAAGGTTTTACTAACACTTTTTTACGTACACCTGTTTATGGAGCTAAATCAGGGTCATAATGTTTGTCCATCTGAAAGAAATATTCAAGAATGAAAAAATGTAAGCTGAAAATGAAAGTCAGGCTTTTATTGTAAACTTTGAAAAACAAATGAGTGGATTCAAAATAAAAAAAATGCATCAAATATTTACATCAATTTAGAATTTCAATGGGTTTATTTTGTGGTTTTTTTTCTTAATAAACTTTAATTATACATACTCAGTATTATATTTGTTTTCAGGTTTGACATATTTCTTTCTTTCAGTTTCAGATTTTATGTTTTCAGATTCAGATCTTTCGGATAAAAGTCAAAACACTTTTTATTTTATTTTTTATTTTAAATTTTTGTTACACTTTCAGATTGATGTTTTTCAGTTTTAAACTTTTGGCCCTGATCTGGCGTGGTGGGCGTGGCTACAAAAATAGGGGCGTGGACTCATGAGTGACAACAGAACAGAGGAGGCTGAAGGCATTCCCTCTATCATGTTGCCTTCAGAACCTACTAAACACCGCCAACACACTAGTCATATCATATAAATAGCAGAGAATGTGTAAGTATGTTTAGTCAAACAAACTTGTTGGAATTGATCCTAATTGCTTTGATTGAAGGGCTCAAGCTGGTAAGAGGACAGCAAGAAATGGATAATTAACATCTCACAAAGTGAAAAAAATAATGAAACACACCCTATTAGTCTAAACCTGGTAGTCGCCAGTGAGCGAACACTTCATCGAGTGGCTTTAGACTGTTAAATGGGCAAAGTTGTTTTACTCTGCTTTGTGTTGGAATGCAGGCAACATTGCTGCTAAAGCGTCAAATCTACTGCCTGCAGTTCCTTCTCAGAAATGTCAAATTAGATGTGCTAAATGGAGCACATCAGTTATTGCCTTCCATTGGGTTCAGGGCCTGATGCTTTTCCACTTTACTCTCATTTAGCCCATTAAAAGTGGAAGAGTGATGGATGTGTGGAAGGAAACACCAAATGTGGCAACCCGGAAACCTAAAACCCACAAAGTGTCGGTGCACAGTTTGTTTTTGTCAGTTTTTCTGCAAACATCGTGAGATTGATTTGATGTTCCGACAACAGCCTGCAGCAAAGTTGCTGCAGAATGAAAGATGAGCTGTATGTGATGCTGTGTGCTCTACTCTGAGAAGGAAGGAGGAAAAATGAAATGTGTCCTTCATTCCAGATCTGAAGAGTCATAATAAACAGCTCTGTCACGGCAAAGCACTGTAGTAACATGCTGTAACTAACCTCCGGTTATCTCCCCTTAGAATTGTAAATTCTTACTTTGGAAAACAAAAATATATTACCATCTTAAAAAAATAATTAATAAATGGAAATGTGACTTACATACAAATTATACATTTAATTAAGTAAAAGACTCAATAGGCTACATAGTCTGTACACTTCGAAGTCTGCTTAACATTCATGAGGGAGAGCCTATAAAGAAGAATTTCTCATAGCAACAACATAGGATGTTGAATCACTTAAACCACTTAAATTACTCATAGGACACGTCATTGAACATTAACACTGACTGGTAACACCGACAGTAAAAAAAAACAAAACAAAAAAACCCTCACAGTCTTAGGCTCTGTTGTTTTCCAGCCGGTACACACTTCATTAACCCCTTAAAAATCAACGAATTTTAAATATTACAGCATTTTAATGTCACCATTTAAACAAACATGTTTTTAGTGGACTTGGTTTTGTAACATTTCTACTTAAGTCTTAAAAAACAGAAACATACTCTTTTTTTTAAACTAGATTTTATTGAAACCTAAAAAATACTCTTCTGAGCTCAGTTGCTCATTCGCCACCGTCTTCGCGCAATGAATTGTGGGAGAAAAGAGGCCGTGAAGGACCTTTCACCAGCAGCCTTCATTTGAGGCCAAACGAAGTGCAGATTTGAAGGATGGATTTAAAGACTCCTTCTAACTCTCTGAATTGGGACAGTGCTTGACGCACCACGATAACATAAGTGGCCCACGAATCTGCCCTTCGAAGTGTGCAGACCCTGAACTGAGACACACCTTATAAGTCTATGTAGCAGTACATCATGGGTAATAGGGAAGCTTTGTGGAAGCCAGAAAAGGGAATCATAGATTTGATGAGTTTCATTCAGATCAGTGTAAAATCTGATGAGAACGTTAATGTTTTATGTAACTGTGGTTCAGTTTTGCGATGTTTGAACTTTGATTGTTGTAGCTTGTTGAAAACAGGTTTAAATTTCACACCGAACAGTGACCACTAGGCAATGTTTGAGGTCGGAAAATTTCTGGCCCTGAAATGTACAGCCTAAAGAATGACACTGAAATTATGGTAACAGTGCTATTAAACTTTAGTTAAAGCCGAACGAACGATCATCAGAAAGCATGACATAATAGTAATAGTTCCCCATTATAACAAGCATCCCCTGTGGCATCTTTTCTGTTAATAGCAGCGGATAAAGGTGTCAGATCAACCAGGGAAGATATACCAAGAAGCGATGCGCGTCTCTAGAAAGCTGTCTTTGTCTCTAGGAAAGCTAAAAACAACAAGGGTTGATTGATTAATCGATTTTAAAACAAAATCACAATCTAAAATGTCTAAAATTACCTGATGCAGGTTTCAAACGCGCAGCATCCACGGTTTTACAAATCCACTCGCTTCGGTCGTAATTCCCCTTGTCTTTCTTGTGCGACAGTCATTTAAACATCATGGGACAGTGACACTCAGCTGTGAAGTCACAACATATTTTCAACCCCCATCACAGACTATTTTTGAATAAATGACTGAAAGACTGAGTAAAAAAAAAAAAAACAACCACAGAGGACAGAAAACAGTCCAGCTTCTAAAACGTCCTGGTGAAGTGAATAAAGATAGTTTTACTGAGTGGAATCACAAAATATTCTTAGAGCTCAGACCTGAGAGAACGTGTTGATGTTAATAAAACCTACAATTAATTCTGGATCCACTTTAAGCCACGATACGACTTAGACATGACTACAATAATAGTCGATTCAGCTTGTTCCATGTCTCCATGTTGGACATGGAGGTCTCACCTCCCAGGGAGAGTTTAGTGAACACAATGTTTTTCTGCTTCTCAGGTGACTGAAGCGACTCATTGTCTGGCATGCGTTCTCTGTTTGTAGGCTGTATGCTCAGCTGTGCGCGTGTACACATCAGGGTGGATCTTCGCCGTGTGTAATTATGCCTGTAGAGAGAAATGAGGTGCGGTGGTGTAAAAAAGATAAATAACATCACTGTTTAGCTTCAACTACAAGGACAAAGTATAAACCTGTTGTAGAGGAAATGTAACCTTCTGGCTTCAGTGTTTTAGCCACAGGGTACGTGTTGCTGTTGGTAAATATCTCAACTTTGCATCCTTGTTAGAATATAGAACTGTCTATATTTAGATATTGTTTCGTGTGATAATCCTCCATCTCATATAGCAAATATATTTCTGGGTGAACACTGAACAGAAGCTGGAATTTAAAAGATTAAATTGTAATATCATTTTAAGAAAACTGTTCAGCCCTACTAAAGATTATAACCAATTAATTTCTTTCTTGTTTTAAAAACAAATGGAAATGTTAAGTAGCTGTTAAGATTTATTAAGATTCCTGATTCTTGTGTTGAGCTGCTTAAAATCATCACCAGTAACACTTTATGCTAACAGATGACTTTTGGTTTGTTTAGCAACAGAGAAAATTCTAAGAAGTTGATAATCTAACTTTAAAACAATTCACCAAATAGTTGTTAGTCATGTCAGCCCCCATTTGCCTTCAGAACGTCCCTAATTCTTTATGTCATAGATTCAACAAGGTGTTGGAAACATACTTCAGAAATTTTGTTCCATACTCACAGTGTTTTTGCAGATTTGCTTTGGCGTTTAATCAATTTTCACTTTGTACTAAGGGACCAAAAATGTGCCTGGAAAATATGCCCACACCATTACACCACCAGCAGCCTGAACGGTTGATCTGAGGCGGGATGAATCCTTGCGTACATGTTGTTTTCTTGGTTGGAACCAGTATTTATTTGAGATACTGTAGCCTTTCTATCATCTCCAACCAGTCTGCCCATTCTCCTCTGACCTCTGACATCAACCAGACATTCTGGTCCAGACAACTGCTGCTCACTGGATATTTTCTCTTCTTCAGACCATTCTCTGTAAACCCTAGAGATGGTTGTGTTTGAAAATCCCAGTAAATACTCAGACCAACAACCATGCCATGTTTAAAGTCAGTTAAATCCACTTTCTTCCTCATTCTGATCTTCAGCAAGTCGTCTTCACCATGTCTACATGACTAAATACACAGAGTTGCTGCCATGTTATTTTCCTGACTGCTCATGGTTAATTCTACTAGGCAAGTCAAGATGCCATTTCTCATTGACACTTTGCTAAAAAGTACTTTTCCAGCCACGCTTTCATAAATACTTTGACCTTGAGGATGCACTATTGTGATTTAACAGTATACACAACAGAAATGATAACATAGAAATCATGAAATTAATGTGAATTGTTTTAAATGCTGAAGAAAAAATGTCTGTGTTTCCTCATCTTTAGAGTCATCATTTTTTACTTTTTTCTAATGCCGCTGTCTCTAAAGTGTTGGGCAGAGCAGTGAGTAGTTTGTAGGGGCTCATTACACAAACTGAACCTTTTTTGTTAGCATCTTTTTTTCAGCCAAAGAATAAAAAAGGTGCCAGACACACCATCTTTTATCAAAATCACGTGTCCATCTGCACCATCTGTATCACCAAGGAGAGTAGGAGAATGGAGGACCCAGCAGAGGAAGGTCTCAGGTGGTCTATACACTGAAATTGATTGTAAAACTACTCAAGCCAAGCTCACCAGAAGCTCCACTACTTCTTTTATTTGATGTGCAACTGACTCATCTTCTTTTTTTTTGTGTGCGTTTTAGTAAATAAAGTATGAAAAGAAAACTTTTGCAAAATCTGAAAGAATCTCTACAGATGAGTTTTCCTTTTCATGCAGTAAAATAAGTCAATGCTATTCTGTTCTATTGTATTCTATTCAACAGTTCCAGTTCACAACAGTCATATTTAAGCACTTTTACCGACATAATCCAGTTCGATCTCATTCATTATAATCCAGTTATAATCCAATTAAAACAAATCTATTATATGAACCATATTAGTCCAGTTTTATAATTCCTGTGTTCATATAAACCAGTTCATAAAAAATAATGACCAAGCTAAGGAAGCCAATGGACTACGCCGAATTTTCTCTCCATCTGGAGCTGCACAAGACAGTGGAGAGGAAAAACTTTTTTAAGAGGAAAGAAAACCTCCAGCAGAACCAGAACTAGGAAGGACGGCCGTCCGACCCAACTGGTTGGAGGTGGATAGGAAAGGAAAAAGAGGAATGTTAAGCATTATAACTCTGAGCCAGGGAGACCTGCTAACAAGGTAATGATAAAAAAAAAAAATCATATATTGATACGTGGAGAGTAAAGAGAGCAGAGAGGAGCCCAGTGCATCATGGGACGTCCCCCAACAGCTTCAGTCTATAGCAGCATATTTAAAAGAATGGTTACGGGCCACCAAGTCATCTTTAACTATAAGATTCTTCAAAATGGAAAGATTGAGGCCTAATCTTAGAGATAGAGAGGGTGTCTGCTTCCTGAAACCAAACTGGGAGCTGGTTCCACAGAGAGGGGTCTGATAAGTGAGTGTTCTGCATCCCGCTTTACTTTTATTAACTCTAGAAACCAAAATAAAGTCTGACAGCAAAGTGATATGTTGAAAGATTATGAAAGTATTAGATCTTCAAGCTTCAGTGGATCTTGGTCATGGAAAGCGTTATATGTGAGAAAAATGTGAAAATCTGTCCTTGATTTAACAAGAAACCAGTGAAGAGAAGCTAAAATTGGAAAAACCTGATCTATGCTGTTAATTATCAGAACCCTCGCTGCAGCATTTTGGATCAGCTGGAGCCTTTTCAGAGCATTTTTGGGGAAGTCTAACAAGGAATCTGCAATAGTCCAAATTTTAAAGCAACAAATGCACAGACTAGTGTTTCTTCTTCATTCTGAGACAGGATGTCCCTCATTTTGACAATATTATGTAGGTGAAAGGGGGTCCTAGAAACCGGTTTTATAAGTGGTCAAAACACAGATCATAGTCCAAAATAACTCACTGTTAGACTGGAAGCCAAAGTAATACCATGCAGAGTAATTACAAAGCTAGTCAGTGTCTTATTAAGGTACTCCGGTCCAAAGACAATAACCAAAGTCTGTCTGCATCCAGGGAAAATTCAGAGACATGGAGGTCTTCACATCTCCTTATGTTTTAAAGTTGGCAAATTGCTCAAAGTGTCACAAGTAGCACCAATGCATTCAAGTATTTTTTGCAAGTTTGATGTGGTTTCATGAACAGTAGTTTTATGTTAAAGATTTTAAACTGTTGGAGAAATCAAAAACCTCATATTTGAGCTATGAGGTTTTGGTTTGAGGCTTTCCCCTTGGCAGACTGACTGTTGCACTGCAGGGCAGCTCCCAGAAGTAAACGCAGGATCCCGCTGCATGAATGTGAGGCATGGCACTGCTGAGAAAGAACATGCATGCTCAGCAAAACCAACCTTGGTTTAAGGGGGGGGATGGGTGGGTTCAATAAAATAACAACTGAGCTCCATCACTGCTCTCCACGCTTGGCTTGATTTCTGTGATTAGAGCCAAAAACCCATGCTTTACGTCACAGCAAATTTATAGCAGGGATACATAGGATGTGGATAAGTGACAGCGCTGGCTGGACGATTTTTACTGCAGAAGGTTGACCTCTTATGAATCGGTGGCTTAAACCGGATCAGTCAATACAGTTATGTCACTGCTCGATGCTGCCCTGCTTCCAGTGGCAGCCTCAAAGCTGCTGCTGATTGACATCAGCCTTGATCTGAAGGCATGTTCTCTGTCATGTTTCAAGAAAGGGAGAGTTAACGGACCACATTGTGATGCCTCTGGTTGAAACTTGTGTCTGCAGCAGTGTCACTTGTGATGAAAGGCGATTTCTTGAGGACCTGCATTGCTGCAGTTCTTTACATTTCCTGGAGTTATTTACTCTCTTTGTAAACCCGGTCCGCCTCCACCTACTTCATCCACTTAGAGACTCGTCTCTACCCTCAGAGAAGGGGACAGAACTTGTTGCTTGCAATCAAAGCTGGATGCTGGGCATATAAAGAAACACGAAGCACTTTAATCCATCTATAGGTTATATTTGTAGGCGTAGAGAGCAATAGAGATGGAAAAACAAATGAATAGGGCATAGTGTCGAGGTCCGTTGAGGTTGTGGGTGTAAGCTCAGATCTCTTCTTTACCTTGCATGGTTGTTAATGAAAAATGGAGACTACAAAGCTTAAAAGATTTATCTTGTTAAATGTTAAGCTGCCTTTTTAAGTCTTTCAGATGGCCTACAATGTGCCGCAGCAGCAGCAGAACTAGGCCGAACATTTCACGGATATCGTGGATAAGCCAAACTGCTGGGCTATGATTAGACATGGCAAGAAGGAGTAAGATGTAGAGTTCTGCGGCTGGTGTCACTCCATAAGAGATGCACAGCGACAAGCTGTGGCGAATCATCCGGCAGCCCCCCAGCTGGTGTGAGGCGTTGCCTGGCACGGCTTTACATCGGCTTGGCAGGGCCAGTCGTGCTTCCAGACGTCATGAGGTGATGGGCGGAGGGCACCGATGTGGCTCTGTTTGTCCCTGGAGGCGTGCCGTAATGCAGCAAGGCTTAAACAAGGAGGACTGTGTGTTCTTGTCCTGTCTCTTTGCCACTCTGGAGTGATGTAAGAAGATGCAGGAGCAGAGGAGGGCGGAGTCAGCAGTGATGCTGCGACAACAAGCACCGTGTTGTATAAATGTTCTACAGACATGTTACATTACAGTATACACGTTGAAGGTCTCTGTTCAGTTTCATGCACTTCATATGCCTCCACATCATTTTTGTTTGTAAACTCAATCATTTACATTTTATTAATCTTAAGAAGACAGTTACTGATTGAATCAAATCATAAACAGAATTTCCTCTATGACTGATGCAAGAAGTACGTCTGAAGTTAGCTTCTTAATATAATACTCTCATACCAACATGGTGAAAAATGCATGAACCACTCCTCATTAAATATTCTGCTTCCAGTGAGTCAGTGTTTCTTGTAATCTTTTAAAATGGTCTTGATTGATACTTCCCCAGGCTTTCTGAAGGTTTTTCAAAGTTTTTCTTGGGAAATTTTCTGCTTTTTTTTAAAGAATCTTTTTCTTGTACTTCCATAGATAAACCAGTGTTTTGTCTGACACATAAAAGCCAAGTTAGCAAAGAACCACCTATAAATTGTGTTTTTGGCTCTTTGATAAGAGCAGCCTGTCACAAAAACACATGATTTGTTCCCATATCTTTGTTGCATCTATAAAGAAAATGCCAAAGATAACAGTGTGACAAGACAGAAAAAAATATTTTTGCAGAAACAGGAAGATTCCCAAAGAGCTATTAGCTGACAGGGGACCTGAGCAGAAATGGTCTCCATAAAAGGATGGCTGTCATGAAGCCATTTTTAAGGAAGGGAAACAGAGAGAAAAGGTTAAAGTACTGTATGTCATATGATATAAGTACTGGACTGAAAATCAGGAGCAACAGGTCTGATGGAGGGATGAGTTCTTCCCAGAGCATGGGTGTCTTTGCTTAAACCGGTGGTTCCCAAACTTTTTCTTCAGGACCCCCTTTTCATCAACAACAGTAATGTCAAGCCCCCTCGATCCCACCACCACATATACCCTGAAGCTTAAAAAAATACGTACAAAGACAAGTCACAAAATAGTCTTTAGTTTCCTGGCTGTTAATTATAGGCAAGGCAAGGCAAATTTATTTATAAAGCACGTTTCACGTACAAGGCAATTCAAAGTGCTTTACATAAAACATTAAAAGCATTACAGCAGGGTGCTGGAAGCAATAACAAGTGCATCAAAAACAAACTTTAAAAGAAATAAAAAAAATTAAATTAAAACAGAAAGAAAATAGCTAGAATAAAATAGATAAAATGCAAGAAATAAAGTTCCAGTGTGATGAATTAACAGTTGTTTTGATAAAAGTCAGCAAATAGAACAGTTTTTAACCTTGATGTAAAACTGCTGAATCAGCAGACCTGCAGTTTTTCTGGGAGTTTGTTCCACATGGGAGGAGCATAAAAACTGAACGCTGCCTCTCCATGTTTAGCTGTGACTCCTGGAACAAAAAGTAGATCTGACTCTGATGACCTGAGGGATCTGGTTGGTTCATGACGAACCAGAAGACCCTGAATGTATTTTGGTCCTAAACCACTGAGTGCTTTGGAAACTAACCAGTGTAAAATTCTGAGGACTGGAGTTCTAGGATCTTGAGCAGCAGCATTCTGGACTAACTATAGCTGTCTGATGCACTTTTTTAGGGAGAGTTGTGAGGACAGCATTACAGTAGTTCAGTTTGCTAAAGATAAATCCTGCTGAGTCATCATTCCTTTAATCCTCGATGTGTTCTTTAAGTGATAATAGGCCGACTTCACAACTGTCCAAATATAACTGCTAAAATTCAGGTCTGAGTCCATGACAGCTCTCAGATTTCTGGCTTGCTTGTTAGTTTTAAACTTAGCTGTTTAAAGCTGAGAACGTACTTTTAATCTTTCTTCCTTGGCTCAAAAAACTATTATTTCTGTTTTGTCTTCATTTATCTGAAGGCAGTTCTGGCACATCCTATCTTTAATTTGAATGACGCAGTTGATCAGAGTTTGGATCGGACTGTAGTCTCGTGGTGAGATGGCTATGTAGATTTGTGTGTCATCAGCATAACTGTGGTAAAATATTTAGTTGTTTTTCATAATTTGAGTGAATGGCAGCATGTAGATGTTGAACAGCAGTGGCCCCAAGATGGAGCCTTGGGGAACTCCAAAGGCTATTTTGGTTCGCTCGGATTTATAGTTACCTATAGACACAAAGTAGTCCCTGTCTTTTAAATAGGACTCAGACCAATTAATTGCAGTGCCAGAAAGTAAGACGTTATGGTCGACCGTGTCAAATGCTGCACTGAGATCTAGCAGAATCAGGACTGAAATGTTTCCGCTATCTGTGCTCAGACTAGAGCAGTCTCAGTGCTGTGGTGTGGCCAAAAACCTGACTGGTAGACATCAAAACAGTTATTTAGTGTCAGGAAGGTGTGTAGCTATTGAAATACTGCTTTTCTATAATTTTACTAATGCTGGGCTGACATCAGAAGACTTTGAAAAGATTTGGAAAAGACTCTGGGAAAACTATTAGCTCACACCTGCTTACATCTAAGTGTTTGGAGTCTTAAGTCTTAGCCTAATCTCCGAATAAAATTTTTACAAAGACTGAATCTTGTGGGGTCACTATTTACAAGATTACAACTAGATTTTTTTTTAGCATTTATTGTAATATCTTGGACAGTTGATATCAAACAGGCAGGGCTGATCTGCCACAAAATTCACCATCTGCTTCTCTTTCTGGACAGTCCACCTACGACGTTTCATCACCAGTTCTTGTTTTTCTCTATCTATTTATTTATTTATTTGTTCATCAGTTTTCGTCATTGTTCTGACAGTTAAGATTCCTGTTTCTGCTTTTGTCAGAGCTCATCTATTAGATTTGGATCGTGACAATATCAAAACATGTTTGATATTGTCACAGACCCAAGACTAGGAAAAGACTGACAATAAACAGCGCAGATTACCAGCTTAAACCTAACGATTGAGAGGACGAGAGAACGCTGTGAATCCAGTAAGTCTCCTAAGACTTCCGTTTTTAGTCTGCGACTAAATTGTTTGTTGTAAGCCCAGCATAAGAAAGGGGATGTTTGATACTGTAGTTAAAACCATGTCAGTAGCAGAAGAAATTTTTAGGTCCTCTGCTATAGAGTGAGGTGTTTTAAATATTTTAAGACATACAGCACACCGTGCTCTCTCTTCATTACCCACTTTTAACCATTACCATTACTTGACCATTACCTGGTCAAG